>CABFOV010002152.1:0-28993 GCA_902141375.1 Timema poppense
TTTATTTTGGTTAACCTATGAGTCATTTGGATTTTATACGGTGATTACTAAAAAGTGGTGCCATTTAGGCTACTTTCCCCTAATTGTAGTGCTGGAAAATGTGTCTAGTGTAAATTCCCTCCATTACCTCTTGTACACTTCAATTAGTTATGAATACTCAATATATCAGTTTTATCAGCACATTGTACCCATTAGGGTCGTACGAATATGAAATAATTAATCTAAGGTGTTAATGATGAAGAAGGATTAATTTATAAAAAAATTGTTTCATTTGTGTGAATGGAGAGTAGAAAACGTTTAAGAATAATACACGAATTTCCTAACCGGAATTCCAACTCCAATATCTCCATCATTTTAGAATATACTTTTATAATTTTTTTCCTATTCTGTAAAGTCTAAAGTCCGTTTATTAATGCTATTGAAGTAGGTATGAGTAGGTTTGGTTTTAGGAGAAGTTTGCCTGCATTTTCGATTATCGAGAGTGAGAAATTATGAAGGTAAAATTCTACATTACGCCCACATCATTTAAGTCACTGACAAACCCAACTAGACGAATCTGACATTTAGTCCTCGTGCCCATCGTTACAAGTGATTTAAATTTAACACTTAAATAAACCACAACTCAAAAACATCTTTCATCTAAATATTTATTCAGTTAACTATTTTAATAAGGAAATAAGGTATTTTATATTTAGACATAACCACACGGTTCGTCTGAAGAATAAATGAAAGTGGGGAAGATTATATATGGCGTTAAAACGTTTCGCTTTTTTTCGTTTACTCCGAGAAAATGTTTCTTGAGTCTACGAGAAGATATTAATGCGCCCGCAGCGTGCGTTTGACGAAACAAAGTGACAGACGTTTCCAAATGAATGAGCGTCTTTCTTCGTTTTGTCAACCTAAAGGTTTTGTGAAAGAGGAATAAGCAGGAAGAAGGAAATATTCTGTGGAATAGAAAAAGTGTGAAGGTCTTTTCTATTTTTTTTATTTTTTTTCAATCTACCACGAGCCTTCCACCAAGGTTGTGGGTGTTCATTGTTAAAACCGAACTTTAAACCAACGTAAGGAGAAAAAAAACCACGGCAATAATGTTTCACAATAAATTAGTTTTTCTGTAATATATAAGCCTTTATTATTTAATTATTTTGGTTAGTCATTTTGAGCTTTAAATCTCTCTAACTTTTAATTACTTAATAACTATATTAAATAACATTTTAGAAAACATTCTAAAAGGGGTTTAAAATAAGGAGTGGTTATAATTTTAAAGTTAAGACTTAGATAGATTGCTCTCTCTCTCTCTCTATATATATATATAAATTGAATATTATATATAAAACTAAATATTATATATATATAAATTAAATATTATATATATATAACTAAATATTATATATATATAATTAAATATTATAATCTAAACAGTTAATAAGTTTGTAGATGTATTCAATGAAATTACATTCAAAATGTAATGATTAGGCTTTACATCAGGTGGAAAAGCATATTGTCAAGTACAAACAATTAACATGAAATTAAAAATGCATCAACAACTCGACCATACAGAAGTTGCAGACGTATCTAAAATAAATGTATACACGTTAAAAATGTTGCTACAAAAATTATTGACAGATGTGCATTATGGTATGATCAAAACAATGCTTCCTTCAAATTTGTTGAGAGGTAAAAGTATAAAATGTAATTTATGGCTAACATCTTCCAAAACACATTCTAATGAGGTCATTGAGTGTTGTTATTACAAAGACTATTAGATATCCAATATATTATGTATTGAACAATGATTTAAGCTTTAATTAGTTATTGAAGTAGAAAGTTTAAATTTGAAATTTTGAGATTAATATCTGCCAAAAGTGTTAAAAATGAAGTAAGTCATGTGGAATTATCTAAGTCTTATCCGTTCCCTTGTCCTATTACTTCTTTGTAAAATCCAGAACCGGTAAGGAAGCTGGAATTACTTCATTCCGACATGTTTCAGTACTTAAAGTACCATACTCATGGTAACTGCAAAACTAAATTAAGGAAGCATGAAGAATAAATTGAAACTTAAAGTTATACAAGAATTCTTGAAACTAACCATTGGATATTTATGAATACGTAAAAGAAAAGGGGGACTATATATATATATACATTTCAATAAGATGAATATTTAGTAATACTATTTGATGACGCCATACATTAGAAAATTCATGTAAGAAATATTTTAAACAGAAGTATGTGTATTCAAAAGAAAGAACTTTTTCAAGGGTACGCTGAAATTTACTTGTGATAGTACAGATATAGATATTTTTTTAAATATTGTTTGGAGGTTATAAGTCAACTTATACAATTCTTCAACAAAATAAAATGAATAATTCATTATTTCGGAACAATAAAAGACTACAAATATAGCACATAGTAAAAGAGAAGTAGGATCGAACAAAATCCATGTGCACACAAACCTCTTTTCTTACTTAAAAAAAAGTTTGAATAACACTTAATTTGATGGGTTTTCATTGGAAATCTTTGTGTAATTTATTAAAGGTTCCAGTATAGTTTATTTTTTTAAATCTAGTTTTGTAAATGTTGGTTCTTAGTTGAGAATAAAATTGTAATATTATCACATTTTAAGATGTATTAAACTTCATTTAGAAATATACCATAATCAAACCCTTTTGAGTTGCATGGAATTAAACAATGACTCATGTGTTATATTTTGTTTTCTGTTTTGAATTTGGTATAAGTATGTAATTTGGTACGAGATTGCGTGGAATTTAAATTAATGGTATGAAACAATCGTACATAATTTATTACATAGTTTATTATATTTTGTAAATCTGTAAACTACCCTTATTTTGAAAGGCTAGAATAAAAATTAAAACATTACCAGAGATATGAAGGTATCAAATTTGAAATAAATCCATTGAATCTTTTATTTTTTTATCCTGAGGGACAAATATACATAGGGATGGACAGAAATGTAAAAAAACACTTATATGGTATAAGGGGTGTATGTTATAAAATGGCAAAAATTCATCATAATATAGATATTGAATAATTTTAACAATACAAAACTTTACATACGTGAGAAAATAACATAAAATCAAGAAATAATTTAAAGAATTTGTTTCTGTTATAAATAAAGAAGCTTATTAAGATATATGCTTGAAGCTACGCGAGGATTAACAAACCGTCAGTGGACAATATGCGGCTTGAATAAAATCAAATCCATGGAACCAGTTGGAAACGGTAATTGATGTAATTTTATATATATATATATAAACGATTTGAAAATAATTGTCTTATGAATCTTAGTAATAAGTGTGGGTGTTATAACTATCATAGTTATTACGTATTAGAGATTATCTATAAATAACGTAACACTTTTGTCTTATTTTTTTTTAACCTCCTTTATGTAGCGCTAAATATACATTTAGCCTGACCCCTCTAAACTGTGCTACGTATCTTTTCACATCAAGAGTGAATGTCATTAGTTAATAGGCCAAAGCTATCTTATTTATATTTATTATTCGAACTCGGAGGTCTTAGGTTAAAGTTCTTAACTCAAGAACCGATGTTCATGGGCTCAAACCCAGACGAAGTAGATAGATTTTTCTTGAGCGGTAAAAATCTAAACTACAGCTTCCTTTGAAGGATAAGTGAATCCATCTAGCCCTAATATACATGGGTTTTCTAACAGATGGTGTAGGCATCACTAACCAGCGGAAGGATTTAGTGCATTCCTAGCACAGACTGGATATAAATCACATCAAACTAATCTTTGGGTTTTTGACCTTAGAATAAGATGTTGGTGACCTGGCGGTCTAGGGGTAAGGTGTCAGACTTCTGTGCTAGCGGCCGGGGTTCGATCCTCGGTCCCGACAAAGATTTATCTGATTATAAAACCCTTTCTTCCCCTCTGACAAGACATCTTGTGAATGTGAGGAATGCCAGGCCTCCACCGTGGTTCGGATTCAACATTAAATTGTAGGTCTTTCAATTCATCTCACAATCACCTTACCATTACACATTAGTGTAAGTGCGTATAACCCGAACGGGTAGTAAGACGCGGTGCTAATAATAATAATAATAATATGTTTACTAATGAGGAAAACCTGAAAAAATATTCTTTAAAAAAACTAAGGATAATAATTTAATCAGGAGAACTGTGTTACTTAACACTGCGATCTACCCCCCTATGTAACACAAGGTATACATTAGAGCTCTACCCTAACACCCTCTCAACAGTGATACATACTTTATGGATGACCCCTGGGATACTTCAGTGTTATTGTATTTTTTAGATTAAGTCAACTTACTACTTTAAACACCAGAAAAAGGTTCGTGTGTACGGGGCATAAGTATCTCAGAGCTCATCCAGTACCGGATGCGAGGCGACGCTAGAAAGATATTATCCGGCGTCACGGAGGAAGATAAGGAAGGTCCCCAAAGGCATTCTTCCTTGGCGTGAGGGCTGTGTGAGGATACCATCGTAGTACACGGGACTGCTATGTGTATGTGCTCTGCCGCAAGCGTCGTGGTGCCAGTCGCCCCCTTTTCCCCGCCGCCCCCCTGCCCCCCCTTACGTCACAGAAGCAGCTGAGGAATAATTGGAAAACTGACATTCTTTGCATAACTCCCTCCGACGCTTTGCCTCCGTCGTTGTTGGTGAAGACGACCTTATATCACTCTAGAAACTTTGCTTGGCTTATTCTACAAGGATTTTTGTTAAAAGTATGGATGTATTTAATCCATTAATATATATTTTATGTTTATGATTCAATATAACTAAAGGTAAATGGAACAACACATATAATAGATTTTAAACCAAATCATCCTGTTTTATCATGATGGTAAAACATTTTTTTAACTGTTTGAAACCATGCAATTTGACGTTAGAGATGGTTTTTTTTAAATAGTTTATTTTTATAAATTGTACAGTATAATATAAACGAATCCATTAGCTTGGTTCTTAAGTTACTTAAGTTATATAACTGAATCACTCCTATTAGGGGACTTATATAGAACCTAAACAAGCCTCCGGTCACGTTTTAATATGGGCTCAAAAATTATTTAATATACTGGTTCTAAATTTGTTACATCAGATGACATTCCTAAGAATAAGATTAACATATTTTGAAAAATAGTTTTATTATTTGTTTTTAGAGCAAATTTAATTACTCTTTAATTGGCTACTACTAGCCATTTGATTGTGTGTTTAAGCCCATATTCTAAACTTTATTTGGAGATACTATAAATTAAATGAAAGCATATTCGTATCTACAAGTATAAGTTTCAAATTTTAGTTGAACTGTAATGTTAGCAAACCGAATAAAGATATAAAGTTAAAAACTAAATATAATCAAAAACATAAACTCTCCGAGACATAGATAAACTGGAATTTTATACTTTTTACAGAGCCTATTATTTTGAAGTTGATAAGGGAAATATTTTTATTTAATGTTAAATTAAGGCATCAAAAGTGAATTTATAAGAAAATCTGCTTATTCTACGTAATAAGTATGTGAGGAGAAAGTATTTTACTTCCAAATTTGTATGCATATAAAAACCAATTTTTCTTAAGCAAGTATTCAACATGTTATAAACTCAACTCTGTAAATTGGTAATTTAGGTACTAAAAATTGCCTTAAAATCCCACCAAAAAATTGTTTTTTTTTAATTCTTAGCTATAAAATACAATAATCTGAATCAAGATGCTTAATTAAATGCTTATATAAGGCTTTTTACACAAGCAAGCCTGGAAATAAAATTAAATCACAATAATTATAGTAAACAAAATGGAGCAAGGCACTGACAGCTAGAATTTATCCTGGTTACAATTAAGTTAACTATAATAGGTATGAGATTAAAAGGAAAATGTTTATGTATATATCGTATTAGATTGCATTATCCAAATCTGATCTTTCAAGTTCCTTGGATTTATGGTTCAAATAAATTGGAGTTAAGTTTGTTTTGTTTAGATGATCAAAAGAAGCGGAGGCAGTCTTTAATAAACTGGTGGTAGCTACTGGTATTTTGCGAAAAAAGGGTTTCATTTACGATGTATACAGCGTCGAGACAAAAAGGTTTAGTTATTTCTTCTTCTATGAGATGGTTTAGCTCATTATTGAATTTTTAACGTAAAGTTGTATTGTATTATGTTTCAAAAGTGTTCGTGATTTAAAGGGGGAAACGCGAATTATAATAAAAGTAAAGTAGTTTAGCATCTTCCTAAGCCCGTGGGCTTATTTGTATGGCTTATTGGGATGTATTAGGCAGCGGCTAGTAATTGTGTTGTTCGTTTTGTTATTGTATTTTGAAATATATTAGTTATTATATAGTGTATGTATGTGAAGAAGGTTTTTAGAACCGGTTGAAAGGGTTTGTAAAAATGTCATTGTTTTCTAAGCGTACCTACTCAGCAGATCTGCGCATTGACCTATATTCGTTGTTATAACTTAGACTAGACACACGGTTGCTCGACTATGCGTGGTTGTTATATAACTCAGACTTTCAAGATGGTTTTGTGCTTCCTCCTCCGTACTGAACAGGGACTCAAGCTGTAGGATATTCTCACAAGCTTGGTAGCTGAGTATGTAAATCACTTTGAAGGTAGCCCCTTAACTCAACTGGCTTCATTCCCAGCCTCCCTTCATGAAAAGGTCTAAAACCCACTCTCGTGTACCACTAAAAGGTAGAGATTTTCTCCTGAGTTAATGTTTATGACAAAATATTGTGTTGTGCAAATTGGCAAAACAATCTCTGTTCTAAAAACAAGTATTGATGAACGAGCATAACTGCTGCTGTTAAACAACTTACATTAAAGATTGCTTAGGCTTACGACATCCTTGCATGTTTTTGACTAATAGTATGAAAGCCATAACAGTAGCTAAATTTTAAAATACGATATGTTAAGTGTCAGACTTGATACCATTTAAAGATAACTTTACAAGTATGGTGAATTTTTGCCATGTTATGCATAACTTGTTAAAACTGTACTTTTTAAATTTTCTCATCACCCAGTATAACACTCATTGGCCAGGTGTCAATGGAAGGTATATTTACATGGGCGATATCTAGATATGTAATGACAGACTTTGGTAGCAGACTGATCTATGATATCATTATTATTATTATTATTATTAGCACCGCGTCTTACTACCCGTTCGGATTATACGCACTTACGCTAATGTGTAATGGTAGGGTGATTGTGAGATGAAATGGAGGACCTACAGTTTAACGTGGAATCCGAACCACGGTGGAGGCCTGGCATTCCTCACATTCACAAGATGTCTTGTCAGAGGTGAAGGAAGGGTTTGGTAATCAGATAAATCTTTGCCGGGACCGAGGATTGAACCCCGGCCGCCAGCACAGAAGTCTGACACCTTACCCCCTATACCGCCCGGTCTCCCCAATCTATGATATCACTATCGCAATAAACCATACCACCGATGATGGAGACATCGTAGCAATTCCCGATCGGGTCTCATGAGGGAGGGTTTTTTTCCTATACGGACTCTCACTCTCCTTCCACGCAAATGTGGTTACATTACAATGAACCTTCCTCGTCCCTAATACATTACTGTAGCTAACCCCAACGCGAGTGGGTAGTAAGATATTAAAATGTTAGGATTCAAACAAACATATTTTTTTCTGATTATATACTTAATGAGTGATTGTGTTGTGAATAAAAAAAAAAATTACATTGAAACAGGGACTTATCTGGCTTATTGGACCAAACACACTACCTATCAAGTCTATGCACTACTAGATAGTTACATCAGCAGGCCTAGGACGTTTATATAGAAGTCACATTGACATGGAGGATATTTAAGAAAGCTCAGTAGGTACATGGCTTATTAATGACCCCATATCTCTTTTTTGCTTAATGTTTTGGGCCATCCTCCCCCAAGTAACACCAAGTAGACATTTATCTTGCCCTTACCCCCTCTATATTATGTCACATTAAGAGTAATAATAATAATAATATCGCGCGTCTAGGTTACATCATTCGTTGCCCAGTAGTGGAAAGATTAACTAGTACTAATGTACCGTTGCCCAGGAGACGCCCGAATGTACTAATCGCACATCCTATCCTTGGAGGCCACTTCAGGGGAAAATATTCAAGGTACTAGCTGGGAATCGAACCTTAGACTCCTAGGCTTGTAACCAGGTCCACTGACCACTACATCAATAGTGAATGTCTTTATTTAAAAGGAAATCTTTTGCGATATTAGACATATTTAATACTAGTCAAAATTATTTTAAAATCCAGAATATAAATTTAATTTTCCACAATAATTTAGGTATGAGATTTCTGTGAACTAGCACTGTGATATACCCAACCTTCAGTCACCTAACACCTTGTATACATTAAAGCTCCCCCGCACACCCCCTTCTCATCAGCGTCACGTGGTTTATAGATAACTCCCAGCCAAATGTAATAGTTGTGTAATTTTTCTATATTTACTCAGTATATCAGGTTTTGATCAAATCCAACATTAAATGACAAATGACCTTTTTTTCTTTTCAGAAGAATATGACGACCTACCAGATGGCTCCTGTTTCAGAAGAACCATTCATAGGCCGACGTTGCGGCGTAACATGAATGAACAAACGTCAACCATTCACATTGCTAAGGTCAGTCATTCACTTAAGGAACCATTCAATGAGTCTTTGGATCCATGCGGCCCAAGTTGAACTTCTTAATCCATCATTAGTCCTCCCGATTGTTCTAGTCTTGATGGCTCGAGCTTCTGTGTAATCTGAGGTAGAGCTTACGACCACACCCAATATCACTGCTGAGGTAATTATCCTATAAGGAAAAGCTATATTTTTGCTCTCTCTTGGTTAAATGTTGCCAAATATTCTCGCTCTCAGCTATGTCAGAAGGTGGTGTACTGGGGTAAGGAGGAGCTACTGGCAACCTCAACTAGCCAGCGTTGTCAAATCTCCTCGCTCTCAGTTATGTTAGAAGGTGGTGTGCTGGGGTAAGGAGAAGCTACTGGCAACCTCAACTAGCCAGCGTTGCCAAACCTGTCTTATATAATTGAGTGTAGATTGACCACATGAATGCAAGAGAATGAAAACGTGGCTACCCAATAACAATCATGCAGTTCTTTCAGAGATGACATCCGATATATCTCACACCCTATTACATAGCACCAATTTAAGTACTTCACTTCAATTTACATAGAAAGGGACGTTTTCTACCCACATTCGCGTGGAGGTATATTGGGAAACCATTTAGTAAAAACTGACCGGGATGCGAACCACGATTTCTCTATCATCAGGAGGCCAGTACAAAACTAGGGTGATAACCTCAGACCATTCGGCCATTGAAGCGGGTGAAGGGACTTGATGCAAGCCTAGTTTTTACAGCCTAAATTGATAAAGTTTTATTATTTTAATTTTAAAATACCTATCAATAATGACAACTGCAAATCACATGACTTCTAGTGAGTGTCCATCACTGTCATATAAGGTCCTTCCCATGAAAATTGTACTGTAATTATGATTCAGAAATAAATGCTAAGAGAATATCTCTTTGATAAGTTTCTAAAGAAATACAATTCAAGAACTAAATACCTATAAGCTCCTAATTTTCAGTAATTCTCTGTAGTTCAAGTTGTAAATAGTTATAGGTAATCTCAGCACTAATTAAAGCAAACTGATTAATTATTGGTTTATCACCTTATCGATACGAGACTACGGCACACTATGTTTTTTCCTGTTGCTGGCCGGGAAATTTTTCCATCTCCCATCTTGAGCCATCTTACGCTGCGCATGCGTATAATATAGCTGTGGTTCCGTGTTGAACCGACCCAGTGCTAGTTTGGTGAAAATAACTCAAGAAGTGTTGAAATTTTGTTTTAAGTTTGTTTCGCGTATATATAGGTAATATTCTATTTAGGTTTTATATTTAATTATTTTTTTAATTAAAATGGAAGCGTTAACTGAACAAGTCAAACCTTCATCTCCTAAATTTTCTCCGTCTTCTAAAACAACTGCTTAAAGCAGCAAGACATTTTGGAGAACGCCCTTATAACAAAACTTCATTGGACCCAGAGCAGAAAGAAACCACACTTAATCCGGGAGGGGAAAAAAAGGGAACCTTGCTTAGCTTAGCTTAGCAATGAGTGTGAAACCAAACTGACAAAGTCTTAGCACAGCACATCACAGCTTATCTTAGATTAGCATTCTGTGTATATAGGCCTTTAATTAGTTTTGGGCCAAACACACCCGGCATTGTTTTTTTGATCAAGCAGGAAAGCGGTGCAATTTGTAGACACTTGCTTGGAAATAATTGTAGGAAGATTTTATCTACAATGTAGTAGCAATAGGTTCTGAAATATCAATAGGATTCCGGTTTATATTCATATTATAATTTTGTTAATCATGTGTAATTTGTTAAGTAAATCAATCTTAATTTTTTTAGTTAAACGGTGCAAGGTGTAATTTACAATATAATAAATATCAATGAAAAATACCGCTTTAAATATTTAATCAATCAATATTCACACCATGCTATCACTATTTTAACGGCTGTAAATAATAAATAATAAATGATCATAACAGGCTCACCGGTTGAGAAAAAAACTGCATTAGATTTGGCCACGGCTTTCTGTGTGTTAGTAATTTTTGTAACTACAAAATGTATTAGTATATTTAATTTCGCTGATATTTCTGCATATTCAATACGTTTTTGGATTGAAATCTTTATAAATATCAAGTAACTTTACCTATGAATAATAATATTTAGCACCGCGTCTTACTACCCGTTCGGTTTATACGCTTTAAGTACTAATTACTCTAATGGATTAGGAATTGGGAAGGTTGAATTAGAGGAAGTGAACCCACATTTGCGTGGAGGGAGAGGGGAAAACAATTTAGGAAAAACCACCCCAGTTCACCCGACCGAGATTCGAACCTCGATCTCCCCGTCCTCAGAAGTCGAGCTCAACACGACAAGCGCGTTAGCCAACTACGCCACCGAGAAGGTTAACTTTACATAAGGGTCAAGAAACATATCGAAAACCCTTGCCAACAATAATGAAAGTTTGGCATCTTTATAAAAAAATCATCATTGAGTGCTTTATATTCATTATGAGACATACGAGTATAATAATAGCCAACTCGTGGACCAGCTTTTACTAAGAGTGGAAGGCCTCATGCTGTACAGTAATAATTGCTCTAGTAATTAAAATGGCCCGTAGACTACCAGATTAATTGCCATGATGCATATGGTAATGTAATTTCAAGTGGAGAAGCAGTATAGCTATGTAGATTTAGGCCTATACATATACCTAGGTGTAACGATGAATCCAAACTTTGACTTTAAGAGCTCAATTAAATTTATTGCGTATATATATGTGTGTGCGTAGCAATGACGTAGAAAGTTCACATTCTAAACTTTGAACATTAGTGTCGAGTGTACGCAGTTTTATCGGATTGGGTTTGCTTTGCTTTATTACTATTCTAGGAAAATACAATTTTAGTCAAAGGTAAAAAAAAAGGAAGTTTGGGTGGGTTTAAAGAATAATTTACGGTTTTCATTTAATTTTTATGAGTTGTATATGAGTACGGAGTATAGGTTTTCATGTTACTATATTTATTTGAGGTATTTGTCTCACTTTCTGAACCGAATGATAATATCAGCAGAAGAGATTTTCTTTGAGCGAGAGTCTAAGGGCCTACCAATTTTTTTCCTGGAAAGGTACTTTCACATAACTACCATGGTTCTTTTCATAAGCCACAATTAACATGGGACCAACGGCTCTACTTACCCTCCGAAGGAAGTTGTGCTACTGATTTTTTATCGCTTAAGGAAAATCCGTCGACCTCAGCTGGGATTGAACCCACGAACATCGGGTCCTAAGACGAGAATTTTACCCCTACGACCGCCGAGGTCAGTGTTTTTATATTTAACTTGTAGCCGAGATGGCCTAACAGCCCCGGTATCTCTTTCAGAAGTTCATAATCTATTCTTGGTCGAAGTATTAAACGGGATATTATGTACACAGGGAAGATAGTGAGATATGATGCAAAATATTTAGGTGTGTGTTGGTGATGAGGTAGGTTGAATTTAAAGGAGGTGTAACCACATTAAAATGGAGAGATATAGCAAAACCATTTTTGTAAAGCCATCCTTAGTATACTCAATCGATATTCAAATCTCGATCTATTCATCATCTGCAGTTCAGTATTTTTAGAGAGTCACACTCCCACATCACCCAATAATAAAAGTGGATTATATATGTATCAAGTAAGCTATGGCTGCTTAAGGTATAGCTTCAGAGTAGATATGTCCATATTCACTACGAAAAAACGTTAGAAACAGATTATGAGAAACCATTATCAATACTGTCTTCAATCTTAAATCTCACCACCACCGAAAGAAACAGATTATTATTATTATTAGTATTATTAGCACCGCGTCTTACTACCCGTTCGGGTTATACGCACTTACGCTAATGTGTAATGGTAGAGTGATTGTGAGATGAAATGGAGGACCTACAGTTTAACGTGGAATCCGAACCACGGTGGTGGCCTGACACTCCCCACATTCACAAGATGGCTTGTCAGAGGTGAAGTAAGGGTTTGGCAATCAATTAAATCTGTTCCGGGACCAAGGATTGAACCCCGGCCGCCAGCACAGATGTCTGGAAGAAACAGATTAAAATGAGCTTGACATTTATACCACGGACCACCGATTCGACTTCCTCTTATATGAATGCATTCTTAAATAGATATATGAAAAATATATTTTAAAACATACAACAAATAAATTGCGTTTAAGGCAAAATTAAAAATAATTATTTAATTATAACTATTAAATAGATCAAACTAAGAAAATCCTTGATTATTGGATCACTATAATAAACTATATATTTTTTACTACACTAATTAAAAATGTATTCCAAATAATTATGCATTTAAAAATAATATTTATTAGAATAAACTAATATAAATTATAACTTAAATATCATACAATCCTCAATTATATTTATTAGTTCCAAACCAAAATAGTATTAAAAATATAAAATATAAACTCCATTAATGATTACATAACACAAGCTTAACATAATTTAATATAATTTTTAAAGAAAGGTTGATGATGGTAAATAGTCGGTTCATATATAAAAATAAATATAGATTGGGGGGGGGGATATAAACATCATTGTATTAGTGCTTAATTGAATCCTGGCCCCACCAGATAATTTCATAAAATCTCCTGCTTTTTATTTTTGAGATAAATATTATTTTTCTATTAAAACTTCCAGCCTATCAAATTATTTTCAATCAATTGTTTCTTTTTAATATTTACGGTGCAGTGAAATTCAAAACAATGTGTATATATGTATCGAGCTCAGACTTTTATTGGGATTTGTACAGCATTTATTTAACTGCTTTGCATCCAGTTCACATTTCCATATCGGTTTTGGACGTCACTAAATCTGTTACGTGCTGCGTTTGCTCGAAATAAAAATATGCATAAACTTATCCTTCGATGTGAAATTATAGAACCAAAAACTGTTATGATACTTTTTACATAATTTGAAGAATTTAAAGAGTTTCTCGCATACTAGGATTTTGTATACTCTAATACCTGTTTTATTTTAAGTTTAATTATAGAATAGCAAATAAAACACTAAAAATTAAAATCGATTTTCAAAACCACACTTTATATAATTTTACTTAAACCCCCATTGGTGGTCTAATGGGACTAAATACATTAGTAACTATTATTATTATTATTATTATTATTATTATTATTATTATTATTATTATTATTATTATTATTAGCACCACGTCTTACTACAAGGGTGATTGTGAGATGAAATGGAGGACCTACAGTTTAACGTGGAATCCGAACCACGGTGGAGGCCTGGCATTCCCCACAGTGACAAGATGTCTTGTTAGATTTTGTAACTATTGTAGTATAGACTGGCCTTTCGATGATGAAAATATTGGAATTCGAATGAAAGTTGGGTGAATTGAAGATACGCTTTTCCTAACTAAAGGATTTACATTCCTCGTTCACGCAAATTTGTATACGATTCCTATAAATCCTACCTTCTTCATTCTCAACACATTATAATGATCAATAATAACTTTAAAACCTTAACGGGTAGTAGGCCTAAAACTTAGTGTTAAAATATAATATATTTTTAAATTTTGTTTTTAACGTTGATTAATTTAAAAATTTATTTATTTATGTGTACCTAATTTCACATAATATAAAAAATCTACTAAGAAATATGTATTTATTCACATATTTTTTTAATAAAATTGTACTGTAATTTTCTTTAGGGAATAATAATAATTTCTCACTCATAAAGTAGTAGTAAATTTATGATTTTGTAGAGAGCCATATTATTGATTCTTCACTTGTTAGAGATTTTAGTTCAAATAAAAGGATTCAAATGGAATTTAAGTCTTAAATGTTGTTGTATAATTAGTTTAGTAGCTAGATCCTAGCTACTGAAAGCTGGAACTATGACGCCACTGAACTTTTAGTAATTACTTACTGGCATTTGTAACTAGATAATTAATTTCTGCACTTGAAAAATTATGCCTTCTATTCATATATTGAGCTAGATCTATCCAGTAAACCTCATTACGTTTAGCTAGCTATATTCAGTCCACCTCATTATCTTTCTATTAAGCTAAATCTACCAGTCAATCTTGGTACAAACTATATCTATCTGGAGCCAGTTTTATTCAGTCCACCTTATCAAACTCTATCCCTATCTTTAGCTAGTTGAATTAAGTTTACCTCATTGCACACTATCTCTATATTTAACTGGTTCTATCCACTCCTACTCATTATACCCTATCCTGAACTAGTTATATCCAGTCCATCCCTTTACACACACACACATATATATATATATATATATGGAGCTAGTTCTACCCAGTCCACTTCAATTTACCCTATCAGAATCTTGAACTAGTTCTATGCAGTCCACCTCATTACACCCTATCTCTTTCCGATCCGTTCTAATCTTATCTTGCCATTGGCGTTATAGTAATTATATTAATAAAATAGACTCGTTTTTGTTTAATATAATCCTTTTTATATCTGGTTTCAACATCATTGGCCTTAAAAAGAATTTATTGCAAAAAAATAAAAATTCCTATAAAAGTTATTACTAAGAAAAGTTTTTAAAATAAATATATTCAAAACAATTTATTCAAAAGACTTGTAGTGCATTTGAACTAAATACTTAACGGTTTAGTTTTTCCCTTTCTTTATCCAAATATAATTTATTGCAAACCATAAAACTGTCACGGTTTGGTGGAATAATCATTCTCGTTTTACTTCCACAAAAGGAGTTGTATTTTTTCTCTTATTAAAAAAATATTTTACGACTGACTCTACAACACAAAGGGACTCTTTTTTTTATAAAGTGTATTATTTTTGCAAGGTTATTTCAAAGAAATTTTGTTTTCTTATTTATTCGCACAACTTGCATCATGCACCAACAACTTCTGGGGCTACAATAATGAAGAGAAATTTTATTTAGTAATTCATGAAAAAAAAGATGGGTTGAGTACCATTGGACAAGACTACAGAAGAAGAAGGGATCGGGGTTCTAATTCTGGTCGGGTATACTTATTTCTAATTTACTTCAAATCGTTATACCCTCCTATTCCACGGTAGCACATACTCTTAATTTAACTTTTTTTATCCTTAATCTATGGTCGTAATTAGTTCATATTAGTGTAGACCTAAGAGGTAGTAAAACACACAGAAGTAATAAAATAAATATTATTCCAAAATTGTCCCAAAATATATAAATTACAACAGGGCTTATGATTTTAACACAAATACCAAAATCATACAACCATTTCCAATCAAATGTTTTTTAACATTTTTATATACGCACACTTAAAAAAACACTTTTGATATAAAACATGAAGGGATTAAATTAAAAAACTAACACGAGTTAAATAAAAAATTGAAACTTCAGAAAATCACAAAATAAATTTAAACTAAAATAAATGTATATACTCATTTTGTTTATCATTATTTATTATTCAGTTCTTATTGTTAAAATAAACACACAGACCATAGATGCATTATCTTATAAAGTAATTAATATTATTTAATTAGTATTTGAGCTTCTTTTGTTGTTTATTTAACTATTGCGTAAATTGTGTAAGTCGTATAAACGATAAGACAAATTACATCTAATTTTTTAGATCAATATATTTTCCCACTTTTTAAAATTTGATTTCCACAAGAATTTTGAATTTTGATTTGCATAAATTATATGGCTAAATACTAAACGAAATTTTATGGTGGCATCCTAGGGCTTAGGATGTTAATCTTTTTAGAGGGGGGGCTACGCTAGACAAATATACACTATACTTTAATCCACAAATTTCAAGGAGGGTCCGGCCACCTTCCGCCAATTTGCTTTCTCATTTCAAGAGTAAATATTGTGATCGTGATAAACTATTTCGTGATTATGAAGAATGTTTACGTTTATGTGAACACGAGCCCAAAAAAAAAAAGTTGAATTTACAATTCTGCCTATCCCCATGTCTGCCTGTCTGTTTATATATCTATGGCCACAGATCCAAAATGGTTGGATTGATTATGTTTAAACTTGAAGTTAAATGTTACAGATCTATACCAACAAACTTTTTCCCTTCTAAGCCCTTCAATTAAGAGTTTAGGTATGAGTAGTTTTTTATTTCCAAATTTTTTGAAATTGTCTTTAATGATTTTGTTTGAAATGCAAATAAATAATTTGAATCACCTGACAAATAGCATATTATAATTGGTTTTGGGGCAAAAAATTTTGAACGGTAGCTTACTGATGGGAAATTTTGTAAGACTCTAAATATTTTGAAAATATATCTAAAGATTTTGTTAGAAATATATGTCTGGATTTTGTGTGGTATGACAAAAAACAATTTTTTGTTAGTGGGGGCCAATGCTCAGTTATGGATATGTTATTGATGGTTGATATTTCAAAATCTTGAAATATTTTTAAAATTGCTTTGATTTGGCTCCAAATAGATATCTTGAAAGTGTTGGAAATGACAAATAACAGTGCAATCTTATTTTTGGGGTATAAACTCAATTATTTGTAGTCTACTGACGATGGATTTTTCAAAAATATAAAGTATTTTTTTTAAAATTGCCTTAAAAATTTGGTTCCAAATTGGTATCTTGGGAGTGTTTAGCTTGGCAATTATAATTGTTTTTAAGGTAGAAACTCTTTTATGGGTAGTTCACTGATGAAGCAAATATTTGAAATATTTTTAATATGGACATAATGATTTGATTCCAAATGGATATCTTGGTAGATTTTGACTGATAAATATCACGGTTTATTTGGTTTCTGGTAAAATTTCGATAAAGGTTAATTTGCTGATGAGTGATTTTTTTTAAATACAATTATTTTAAAATAACTATAACGATGTTGTTTAAAATATATATCTGGGAAGTGTTTTATATTAATATGACAAATAAAGCTGTAAAATTTTTTTGGGGGAAATTTTGGTTATAGGTAGTTTATTAATGATTGTTTTTTTTAAAAATTTGAATAGTAAAATAATGCCTTCAGTTGTTTAGTTAAAAATTGTTTTGGAATATAGTTTTACATTATCAATCACAATGTATATTATTTAAAATATATTAGTTTAAGGGTAGTTTGCAAACGACAATATATATAAAATTTGATTTTTTTGAAAATTCACTTTAAAAATGTAATTACAAATGGGAATCTGGGAACAGTTTTTCATTATTAATAAAAAATTCTCTTTTATTTATACAAACAACATATAATTTTAGGGTAGCTCACCAATAGTA
Organism: Timema poppense; assembly: GCA_902141375.1. Taxonomy (NCBI): domain Eukaryota; kingdom Metazoa; phylum Arthropoda; class Insecta; order Phasmatodea; family Timematidae; genus Timema; species Timema poppense. The sequence goes on from CABFOV010002152.1 coordinate 17,822, forward strand.
ATTTATTTTTGAAAGTTTTAAATTTCGTTAAATATATAACCGAACGATTTGGTTTAAATTAATATATAAAAAGTTGTATTGTGATTAAAAATATGCTGTGTTTGTTTTTATGAGGAAAACGTTATTAAAGGTAATTTACTCAAAACATATTTTTGAAAGTTATCTTCGAAGTCATAATAAAAGATAACAAAATGTTTGTGCGATTGTGTTATACCAGTTAATTAATCCCTTCATGACTCCCCTTTGCAGGGATCGTGACACATAGGTTGAGAACCTCTAGTCTCGTCTACACTTGTATGTTCTCGCAAACTAATTAAGCCCAACGTTATCAGCATGTTAACAAGTTCGGTGTCTGAAATGTATACCACCCGCTGGACAAGTCTACTATCCGAGCGTTTAATTTACCGTTCCATCACCGCTGTCAAGAATACGATTTGTTCCAAGTTCTCTATAATAAGAAGATTCATGTAACATGTTCGTTCAAACCGAACAAAAAAAAATAAAAAAATAAAGAGGGGTCAATGCTACGCACAGATATTTACTCAATACTCAATATATGAAACAAAATAATAAATTGTTATATAAAGATTCCACTAAAGAGCATAAATTAAAAGGCAAGGTCGTTAACACTAAATAAGTATAGCTGGATTAAGTTATATCCACAAGAGACACGAATATAAGGATATTCAATCATAGAGCATCCATTTTACTCTCTCTCTCGCTCTTAGATAAAGATCATAGAATAAGAATAATTTGCATTATGTACCAACAACTTTCTGTGTAAGAAGTTGTTAAAGAAAAATTATATCTTGGGGCACGGGAATAAAAAATAAAAGCTGAATATTTCTATTGTAGACCAATCGGCAATTAAAAGGAAATTCTTGGAATCACCAAAATTTGTATAGCCTGGATCGTTAGTCAGCTGAGATGTAAAATAATCTAATAAAGCTTCCCTAGAAATAGTATCTTTATTCCTACACAATAAAATATATACATTTCTTATATCTCTATCTATTTTTATTATTATATTTCATTAAAATAAAAAGTTTGCTCGTCTTTCATGTGCATTGCGTGAAGTCCACCGTAAGCAGAAGTATGAAATTGTAGACATTATTAGTCCCAAATTACGAACGTGTCCATATCAAAGCTGGAATTTAAAAAAATGTAATTTATTAAAAATCTGTTCAGAATCAAAGCAATCTTAAAACATTTCTACTGGGCAACACCGAATACTTCACCTAGTCATTAGTAACACACGGATACAAAAATATACTAATATAAAACCTCTTTGGTTGAATGACAAACTTTTACATTAAATAATTTTTCATTTCATTTTTTCTGAGCTAAACTTTTATGTCAGCACACGAGCTCTAAGATATTTTAGATGAAAATAGACACAACATCCAGCCCCCAGCCATTAATTCATCCTTGTGAATAGAGAGACCCACATTTCACCAATGATACATTTTACTGGCCATCCCAGGAAGCAAACCGAGGACTCTTAGCTTAGTAGACAGACATAATACTGACTGAAAAAACGTGTCTGACTCTTTTAAAGATACAATTGAGTGTGTTATGTAGACTATGGATTTATATAGTTACCCAGTTTTGGTATTAATAATTGTTTTGGTTGTTCTGAATTAGGGCCTATGTTTTCAAATTATAAACCAAATGTCTTTCCATTCACTTCTCACTCCAACATAAACAAATAATAGTTATATATTTTTTAACACTAGAGATTATGAAATCCAAAACATTGTTTTAGTAAATAAAATTACAAACACAAAATATCCCTTGTAACCATCAATGCAATAATTGTTTTAACACACGTTTGTCAACTCCATTAAACCACGAGGAAGAGTCAATATTTATCATGTTTCCGTTAAATGTACATGTTATTTGAATATTAGAAATGACCTATTTTGGTATGGGATACTTTTTTTTTATCAAAAGCTGTGGAGGTGGGTGATGTAACTAGGATATTAGCAAAACCAAAATTGAAATATATAGTATTTTGCAGATCTAAACATAGAGAGTTCTATTATATCAAGGCCATACCAACATAAAGATATGGGCTCATTTATAGTTTAGTTATATCAACAATTCATATGCACACGTATAAATAGTTATACATACATAGAAATTTACGTAGGCCTACTAATGTACATAAAACGTAACTGTTTAGAGCTACTTAGCACGCCAGAAAAATACAATCCATTCTACTCTATTAAACACTAGTAAAATTGCCTATAACTTAATGAATTAAGCCTTCAATTTGATTAATGAGTCCAGTGACGTAGGCCTGTTTTTACTTTATGTATTTGTGTAAATAATTATTATTTTTATAATGTTAAAAAAACACTTCAATGTTAGGCTCAATGTCGATTTTCCAGCTATGTATATTTACCTTTAAGGTTAAGTCTTAGCTTGATGGATTACATTATGTCTCTCTATTATAAGCAACATCCTAGAAATTCAGGCAAGGTTAGTTTACTATCTTTCAAGTTAAATTATTATTATTATTATTATTAGCAACGCGTCTTACTACCCGTTCGGGTTATACGCTCTTACGCTAATGTGTAATGGTAGGGTGATTGTGAGATGAAATGGAAGACCTACAGTTTAACGTGGGATCCTAACCACGGTGGAGGCCTGGCATTCCTCATATTCACAAGATGTCTTGTCAGAGGTGAAGGAAGGGTTTGTTAATCAAATAAATCTTTGCCGGAACCGAGGATTGAACCCCGGTCGCCAGCACAGAAGTCTGACACCTTACACCTAGACCGCCAGGTCACCTTCAAGTTAAACGAAGAGTAGTAGAACCACACACAACCACACACATAGTCAAGTATATTTTTGGTGAATGTTCACTTATAATTTATGTTTGTAGTTACAATTTTGTTTGGAAAACTATTTCAATTAAATTTAATTCATCAGAAACTATTCTTTAAATTATTATACTATGATGCTAAGTTAATTCATCACCTTATGTATATATATGCGACTGAGTATTCATCTTTAAATAAACATTACAAACCAAAAAACTACGATGATAAGTTTAGTTACACTTTCAATAAGCAAATATACATTTAATAATATAAATAATTATACTTAATAGTAACACAAGGCTTAAACCATGTATCTTTAGATATTTTTGCTAAAAAAAAGTCACTCCTGAATTATAAATCAAAAGAAAGAAAATTACTTAAAGGATTTGTTTTAATTTTCTTTGTTACCTATTCTCGACTGAGTATCAAATGGAATCATGAGGGTCACAAATTTCTCAGTTTGTTTATGTCATTTCGAAATGTCCTAATCTTTGAGGTTTGGGACTAGGGATGGGATAAAAGTATCGATACTTTACTAATATCAATATTTTCATTTCGATACATGTATTTTTTTATTGATACTTTTTTTTTCGATACTTTTACTGATATTAGTACTACACTCCGGTATCGAAAGAAACAACTTTTTTGTTATCTTCACTCATGTTGAGATTAAATGTTTACTATGATCAAAGAAGGGTACAAAATATTATTTTTAGCCCCGCGTCTTACTACCCGTTAGGGTTATACGCAATTAAGCTAGTGTGTAATGGTAGGGTGATTGTGAGATGAAATGTAGGATCTACAGTTTAGCGTGGGATGCGAACCACGGTGGAGGCCTGACATTCCAAACATTCACAAGTTGTGATTGATACACGTCTTGTCAGAGGTGGAGGAAGGGTTTGGCAATCAAATAAATCCATGCCGGGACCGAGGATTGAACCCCGGACCCGCAGCACAGAAGTCTGACACCATACACCTAGACTGCCAGATCACCTGGTACAAAATAAATTGAAAACATCTACTCCTAGTCAGACTTAATTATTAAATAACTTTCCATCAGTTTAACTTTTCATAGAAATTTTGAAAGCTGGTATGGTAAAACCTTTTGTAATATCCATTATACAATGCTATCCATCGTAACTTCAAAATTCACATAACCTAGACGTGATACTCCTAAATATACTATAATATTGTTAAATCATTATGATTTTCAATGTTTAAATAAATATGAGATTACAATTATTATTATTACTGTTTAAAATTTGAAATTATTACTTGGTAAAAAAATATTTTTCTTTACTGATACTTACTGTTTTCAACTCTTTTCTTTCTATACTAGTATGGTATCGATATTTTTATTTCAATACTATTACGTATCGATATTTTTCTATCGATACTAGTATGGTATCGATATTTTCTTCCGATAATTTAAATTTGTACATTATCATTACACCCGCCTGGGTGGCGTAGTTGGCTAACGCGCTTGTCGTGTTGAGCTCGACTACTAAAGACGGGGAGATCGAGGTTAGAATCTCGGTCGGGTGAACTGGGGGTGGTTTTTCCTAAATGGTTTTCCACTCTCCTCCACGCAAATGCGGGTTCACTTCCTCTAATTCAACCTTCCCAATTCCTAATCCATTAGAGTAATTAGTACCTAAAGCGTATAAACCCGAACGAGTAGTAAGACGCGGTGCTAAATATTATTATTATTAGAAGCGATATTCCTAAATATACTATAAAATTGTAAAATCATTATAATTTTCAATGTTTAAATAAATATGAGAGTACAATTATTATAACTATATAAAATTTGAAATTATTACTTGAATTTTTGTTATATATTGATAATTACATTTGATGATTATTTTCTTTCGATACTAGTATGGAATCAATATTTTTCTTTCGACACTAGTATGGTATCGATAGTTTTCTTCCTATTCTTTAAATGAGTACAGTATTGATACTTTTCTTTAGATGCTGAGACAAGAGGGAGCTAGTAGAGAAAATAAAATGTTCACAGCAACAGATAAGCACATTTCTTAGGATATATTGCCATAAGAGCTCAGTAATTCTGCCACGCACATGCGCATTAGAGCTTCAACTAGAACGCACACATCCTGCTGCCAACCTATATACAATAACTGATCTCTAGTGCTCGTACACGTCACTATTGCCTACATTATACCAGAAAAGCGGGAATCACACTAGAATAACTTGTTTTTTCAGGGTAATGAATTTTCAAATAGATTTATATAGATTAATTAATTATTACACGCAAATGCGGGTTCACTTCCTCTAATTCAACCTTCCCAATTCCTAATCCATTAGAGTAATTAGTACCTAAAGCGTATAAACCCGAACGAGTAGTAAGACGCGGTGCTAAATATTATTATTATTAGAAGCGATATTCCTAAATATACTATAAAATTGTAAAATCATTATAATTTTCAATGTTTAAATAAATATGAGAGTACAATTATTATAACTATATAAAATTTGAAATTATTACTTGAATTTTTGTTATATATTGATAATTACATTTGATGATTATTTTCTTTCGATACTAGTATGGAATCAATATTTTTCTTTCGACACTAGTATGGTATCGATAGTTTTCTTCCTATTCTTTAAATGAGTACAGTATTGATACTTTTCTTTAGATGCTGAGACAAGAGGGAGCTAGTAGAGAAAATAAAATGTTCACAGCAACAGATAAGCACATTTCTTAGGATATATTGCCATAAGAGCTCAGTAATTCTGCCACGCACATGCGCATTAGAGCTTCAACTAGAACGCACACATCCTGCTGCCAACCTATATACAATAACTGATCTCTAGTGCTCGTACACGTCACTATTGCCTACATTATACCAGAAAAGCGGGAATCACACTAGAATAACTTGTTTTTTCAGGGTAATGAATTTTCAAATAGATTTATATAGATTAATTAATTATTGAAAACTAAAATAATATATAGTTTTAATCAAACTAAAATAATATATAGTTTTAATCAAACTACTGGGTGTTCGCATGCATTTGTGCTTATATACAGAATACGTCACTGTTCAATGGCTTGGAGCTAGTTTCATATATCAAGTCAAAATTTAAATATGATTTAATTTATGACTCCAAGAAAATACAGGTCATTTGTGAAGCTCTGAAACTCACTGACATCGTACTACCAATATAAAATTGAAATAAAGCTATAAAAAAATAGCTGGGCATTCAACCAAAAAAACAGGACCCTATAACGATCTCAGCCCATATGTGTGTGTTTTTATTTGTCTAGTATATTTTGATAAACTATCTTCTTTATTACATATAAAGATCAATTGTGGTAGTTCCATTAAGATATTTGTAAGGAGATAAGGATATGTGGACAATGCTAATTTTCATGTTTATGACGTTTTCTCAAGGGTATATTTTGCAAAAAACAAGCCTACATATTTTTTTAAACTATTTTACTTCATTTATGACCACGCTACTCTCATCCTCTTTCCCCCTTAACTGGACCATACTTCTTCCTCCCCCCTTCCTATCCCATTTTACTCCCTCCTAGGCCAACGCGACACGTTAAATAAGTTTATAAACTTTACTCAACTTTCAACTACGTACATTAGAAACTTCTTCTTTGTTCAATATGTCTTGACTGAGATGGGATTCAACTGGAAATCTTCTATTTTCCTCAATCCTGCTCAATCTGTTCTCATCGTTTTGTAGTTTTTTTCCTTTCTTGTAATCTGTTAGCATAACAAACCTTCTTCTACCCTCTCCCCTCTCTCCTTCTATCTTCCCCTCCATGGTCCACTTCATTAAACAAATTCTAAACTAGCTTATCTTAATTTTATGGAACAAAGTACCATCTGGATTGTCGAATTTCCAAATGACCCGTGATTTTAGTATTTTTTCAAAATAATTTCAGGTATTTATAAAATTAGATAAAACCTCCTCTGTGGTCTTGTGGTCAGAATTATTGGCTCCAGATCCAGGAGTCTCTTGTTTGATCCTCGTCACAGATATTCTGTGAAGCAGTGGGTCTTAAAACGGGGTCAACTCGGCCTCATGAGGAGGTTAACATTCCTACTGGCGGATATCTAATAGTCTTCTGAGTTTGGGCCACACTGTAGATGCAGCTACTTTACTCTAATGAGATGTTGTATTGATAATGATGATGATAATTATTTGGTATCAATAGAAGTCTTACACATATCTTAAACCTAATTAACAAGACCATTGTGACCCTAAAGGCAGTTACCTATCGGCAAAAATACCTATAGTAACCTATCACTGGGAATCGAGCCCAAGATTTCTAGGTTAGTAGCCAGAAATACTGACCACTATAACATATATCCTGTCCGAATCTATGGTCTTAGAATTAGAAAGATGAATTTTATTTACCAAAAATTATCTTATTTTGTAAAGGAATTGGATAAACCACATAGCTGAAAATATTCACCCTCAAGCCGGGGATCGAACCACGGATTTATAGATCTGATTTAAATTCATCATATTACCACACATTACAGTAACAGAATATGACAGTTACTGTTCTTTTAACTAAATGATGACTTTTAAAATGGCGCTTGTGTCTCAAATGGAAAGATTGTGAATTAATATATTTATTTGTTATTACTAATAGACTTACATTATAAACTAATGTATTATTTTGATTTTTCAATTACATTACAAATTCCTACTAAACAAGAATAAATGAAAAACAAAATGTATTTACTAATAATATTTGTAAATCTATATATTTTTTTGCACATCTTAAACTCCTTTAAAGTTATGCGAATATAGTAGCTACGCTAATGGAACAGAAATTAGTATTCTATAATATTAGATTAAATGTAACTTCATTTTCATATAGAGATAGAGAGAAAAAATTTGGTAAAATAACACGAAGCATCCAACAAGTATTCGAACCCCGATTTTCCCATCACCGGCAGTCTAGTCTAATACGAGAGTGATGTGTTAGTCAATAGTTTCTTACATTAAATATTAGTAAGATGACTCATTAGGAATATTTTTATAAACTAATATAATATGAATGTAGTTAACTTTGGTTAAAATATTAATTTTTCTGTTTGAAAATAGAAGGAAACCTACGTAATCAAACACTCTCCGTATCTGTATGAACAACCTTTGTGTTGCAACTACAGTGGTTTAATTTCACTTCAATCCAAATGTAATCAACATTTGTGTAGCGAAGGAGGTTCGAGATATGGAGGGCTTTTGTAAGTCAACCCTTGTGCGCTAACGAGATATGTGAGGGTTTGTAGACCTGAATATCGTTCTTACCTAATGTTAATGATGAATTAGAGAATTTACATGATCCTCTCTAAGGCATCAACTTACCCTCCAATACTGCCATGGCCGACTCCAACCGATTTGGCGGGAAATTATGATTTAAATATTTTGTGCCGTACAAATACAATTTCCTCTCCTATATATGTAAATGTTCATACTGGAAAGAAACAGCTTATTCTTTATATTAATTACCCGCCTCAGTGGCGTAGTTGGCTAACGCGCTTGTAGTGTTGAGCTCGACTGCTGAGGACGGGGAGATCGAGGTTCGAATCATCGGTCGGGTGAACTGGGGGTGGTTTTTCCTAAATGATTTTCCACTCTCCCTCCACGCAAATCTGGGTTCACTTCTTCTAATTCAACCTTCCAAATTCCTAATCCATTAGAGTAATTAGTACTTAAAAGCGTATAACCCGAACGGTTAGTAAGACGCGGTGCTAAATAAATATAATACTTTATATTAATTAAATTTATATTATTTAAATGTGGTAAGACTTTTTTTAATTCAAATTCCAAGATATTCATACAAAAATTCAAACTATCCAGAATTGGAACTAACAATTTTTATAAATATCTAGCCCGCTGTTACACAATAAATCAATAACTTCATAATATTCTACAAATAAACACACAGAGGATGTATTATATATAATGCTATATAAAACACAACAAACATACACATAATTTACATTAAAAAAAAAAAAACAAGAAAAATTTAGACACAAGATTTAATAGCTTAAAAAACTAGCATACCATAATGTTTGGTTTAAATCAGTCATGGCGTTACGTCATTACATTTTCACACGGAAGCAATGAAAGGCGAGCCAAAACATCCCCTATTCTAGGCAACCATTCAACGCCAGTTTAAAATTATGCGCTTTCTCTTTTACCCTGCGTCAATAGCTCGTAACTTCATTTGACATTCTTGGCATATGAAGGGATTTTATAAAACCGTCAAACCAGGTTTGAATTGAGTACAAACCCCTAAAAAATTTACAATGGATAAGTTTAGAACCAGCCAAATATTTTCTTCTAAAATTTAAATTAAATGTATTTTTTTATCATTGATTTAAATTGGAAATTCATGGATAATTATGGGTTTGGTTTGAGTTATTCAATTTTTAGAACAGACCAATGTCGAATTGGCCAAATTCTATATTGATCAGTCCCTTCACTAAATAATATTAATTGCCTCAAAAATATCACTCACACTGTTGGTTAAGTAATTTCACATTTTTGAAATATATGACTCAATATTTTTACTAAATAATGTCACTATCTTGAAAGATGTAGTTCACTCTTTTAACTAAGCAGTTTTCCTTAGTGTTATATACTTAAGAGATAGAGTTATTGTATTTTATTTATAGCTTTAAATGATATAACTTCTTTCTAACTAGTTATTACTCAAGATGGCTAACATTTTTTGTGTTTAACATGCGTTTTTTTAAACATACCAACTATCTTCCAAACTAACTTAACCTAAGACATCACGTCTCATTCTAAGAACACAACCTTACCACCAATATATTTTTCAATCAGTGATCAGTATGAACCTGAGTTAAACTAGTGACTATCTCCGTCAACACAACCCTGGAATTCAAAACTTGTCAATCCTATAGGTTTACCTTACCACTTGAACACAAGGAAACAAGATTGTTTCCTCGTAAATGGTATGATTAACATGGAATAATAATATTCAATTAGACCAGGAATTAAATAAATATATCAATTTTGATTGATCTAATGATATTTTTTTAAAAAGAGCCCATTGCTGGAACACTATTATTATTATTATTTTTATTATTATTATTATTATTATTATTATTATTATTATTATTATTATTATTATTATTATTATTATTATTNGATGAAATGGAGGACCTACAGTTTAACGTGGAATCCGAACCACGGTGGAGGCCTGGCATTCCTCACATTCACAAGATGTCTTGTCAGAGGTGAAGGAAGGGTTTGGTAATCAGATAAATCTTTGCCGGGACCGAGGATTGAACCCCGGCCGCCAGCACAGAAAATACTTGAAAACTAGAAACTTGTGTTTTCACAATGGTGAGGGGAAATATATTACTGTTGAATTTGAACATTTTGTTTGTTTAATTAGTAGTGTATACAGTAATTAATAATATAATAATATTGCGTGTCTGGGCTACATCACTTGTAGCCTAGTTTGTGGAAATGTTAGCCGGTACTAGTGTACCGTTGCCCAGGGAACGCCCGAACGTACTAATCGTACATCCTTTCCGTGGAGGCTCTTTCCATGTCCTGATGATATGATGGTGATAGTGAGTATGAGGGTGTGGAACCAGTGGAAACACTTAAACCCAATTAACCAAACCTTGGTGACTGTCGGGGTGGTTCCCCTTTCGGGAAAATTACCCAAGGTACCAGCTGGGAATCCAACCCGGGACCCCTAGACTCGTATCCAGGTCCATTGACCTCTACACCACGGGTACTATTATATTTATCAAGAAGAAAGTATCATCGGATGATGAATGAACTTAATACTTACTAAATAAAATAAGGCATATCTCTAAAATGCAGATTTCTAATAATTTTCAATTAAAGTCGGTGGTCAAAGGTGGCGTTACTATAACAAATCAAGGCTTAGCATCAGTATTTGTGTAATAATGTGTATGTAAGAGAGAGTGGGATAGATTGAAGTGACAACGTTCAATTCCCTGTCGGTTTAGTTAGAAAAGCAGCCAGAAGCGCAGCTCTAATTAAGCTCGTTAAAGGAGAAGTGGGGGTTAGAAGGTTTAGGGTGGAAAGGGGGGCGGGAGGGGCTTGTTTGTGTTGTCGTTGGGCCTGACTTTAGCAGAGTTACCAACTGCCTCAAGTTGATACAAGGCATACAAAACGTCGCCCCTTAATATCCCTGGGATGTGACGCTATTCTACTGTCGCAATTATCAAGGCAAAGACGACTTTGACCGGGAATGTTAATTACGTTCAATTTTACTCTTGGGAGATGAAATTCAATGGCATTCTCGAAGTTAACTGAATGAGTTTAATTTTTTTTTTTT
>CABFOV010002152.1:48713-92325 GCA_902141375.1 Timema poppense
ATAATTTCACTGCTGTATACAGCACATAAACAACTTAAACCCTCTTCCTAAAAACATATTCAATGGAAGCCATGAGTGCAAAAGCCAGTAAAACGTGTGGGTGAGTGTGTGTGTGTGTGTGTGTGTGTGTGTGTGTGAAAGAAAATTGAAAAGAGTCACAAATCTTAGTTTCAACAGCATGTCTTCATGACAATGAACCACACGAGGTGCAAAATGTAACATGCACGTGTCAGTTAATATAGCATTGTAGCTGTTTTGGTGCAATGTGTCTCTCTTTACATTCATATATATATAATTTATATAGTGAGCTTTCAGTGAAAGGGAGAGAGGAAACCCTATTTATGGAATTATTAGACAAATCTCATTTTAGTTAGAGGCCTGAAAGCGATTGTTAAGATCCTCTTCTACGATGTCAAACCTGTTCAAGAAGAGTTTTATTACTATTATTATAATCATTATAATCATTATAATTATTATAATTATTTATGAAGAACTTTTTTGGTCTCGGTAGTGATAGTCTAGTCAAGCCCATTCTAGATTAGCCTAACTTGGGACTGCTGGTGGTTTAACGTATTCATTTATAATTAATGTTTTACTATGAGTTTACTGTGACCAATCCACCTGCTAACAATTGCTTCAGTCGAATCAATGGTGCCCAATACACATGTTTACAATTCCTATAGTCGAATCACCGGTGCATAATCCACCTGCTTACAATTACTTTTAGTCAAATCAATGGTGCCCAATACACATGTTTACAATTCCTTATAGTCGAATAGTTGGTGCCCAATCCACCTGCTTATAATTCCTTTTAGTTGAATCATCGGAGTGCAATCCACCATTTCTCTTATAAAATGTCAAATCCACCACCACTTTGTCTGGGCTGTCCGAATCTAATTGAATAGAGAAAAGTAAGATTTAGCTTAGAAGATTTTTTATCACCGTGTATTTTTTACTCGTCTGAGTTGTACGCATGTATACTAATTACGCTAATAGTTTTAGGGATTAGGAGGATTGAATTTAGAGTAAGTATACCACCAATTACATGGAAAGAAAATGTAAAACAATTTACGATAATCCACCCTCAGTACGCCAGACTGGGACTCGAAGCCCGCTCTTATAGTCATCGGCAGTCTAGTTTATTACGAGAGATACGCCTTAAACTATGTAGCGCCCCCGAGTTGGGTTGGAAGAAATGTACCCGATTTAAAGTAGCAGGAGAGAATAAAACCAGTTTTGAAAAGAAAACAAAAAAACCTTCACTTCTTTCTAAGTGTATTTGGAAATTGATTTCAACTTGACTTACATATTTGTCCGCTTGTTCATCTTTGCAGAAATCGAGTCTGTTTCAAAAAGCTCATTTTCTGGTTCAGTACTCTCTGAGCCGGAGGAGGATGAAGGGAGTCAGGGGGGGGGGGGGGGGCCTGTCGTATTGTAAGCNGTTATAATTTAAGATGCACAAAGGGTGTTGTGTAGTTTCTTTGCGAGGAGTGCAACCAGTATCAACGAGATTCGAACTAGTCAAGTATATGCAATCATGACTAGTCCGGTAACCGGTTAGTAAATAAATCCAGAGAGAGAGAAAAAAAAATAGCAAGAGAGAGAGAGATAGAGCTCATAAGTAAGACAGAGAAGGAACATTATAAGAGAGAGAAAGAAACGTGATGATGGTGGAAGAAAGAGAGTAAAGGATCGCGCCAGTGTGCGGTAGACACTCTTGAAGTTCAGAAGGTTTGTTTGGAGGGTTTTTATCGTTTGGTAGTTTTTTGTTTTTTTTACATTAATGTGTTCGCGCGCGCGGAAGATGATTTTTGATCGGTTATGTTGGTATCGTTACCGGTACTACCACGTGTGTCGGGAGGATGTGTGAACTTTTGTCAAGTGTAATATTGTGTTGTCGAGAGAAGAAACATAATGGTGAAATGTGATGAAATAAACGTGTGTCTTTATTATTATTTTTTTCTTGCAATTTTATACTTAATTTTTAATTGATTATGTTACATTATTTTTGGTTCTTAATTTAGTGCTTTCTTTGTTTTATTCCTTTATTGTTTTAGGTAAATCTTTAATATTTTAACATCAAGTCAAACTTTGGCTTTAGCTCTATGTATTTTTGTAAAATAATTCAGTTGTTTGCATTAATTAAAAAATTATAATTTTTAATCCTATTTGGAAAAAATACGTGAGCCTACATACATTTTTCATCGCATCTTACTACCCGTCATGAATAAACGCATTTAATCATAGTACTTTGTTGATGTAGAAGGTAGAATTGGGAAAAAATATACCCTCATTTGAATCAAGGAGGAGTAGGCAAACCATTTTAGGAATAACATCCTCAGTCCACCCTGTTAGGGATCGAATCTCAATTTCAATCATTCTATATGATCTTTACATCTAGTACGCTTTTCCAACGATATGGAAACATTTTTTATTCATTTTAAAACAATACTATAGATTGGTCATTTTCTTTATAAAATTCAATGAAAATATATAGTTTCCTCTGTTCGATACACGTTTTCGTGAATTTAGGTGTGAAATATAAAATAAATAACGTCAATACATTTGTTAAAATATTTGGTTGGATTTAAAAGCTCACAAAATATAAAAAAGTGTATTATATTTTGTTTTAGTTTTAATAAATAATATTTTAAATAAGAAAACAAATCTATATACTTATCTTAACTATCTGACTAGCCTTTAGAGCTTTTTTTGCCTCACATTTCATTTACATAACTTACATTAAGATCCACTTGTGCTAGACGTTGCCACTATTAAAACCAAACCAAACTTTTTTTTTCTATCATAAATAATCCTCAAGTTTTTTAAATTACTAACTGCCTAAAACCTAAACAAACGTGTGTGTTTATGTAAAGTAATATCCCCGCATCGGTTAGAGTATTATAATAATATTATAATAATATCGGTGAATATCAGTCATGGGCATGGCTTATGTGCGAATATTGACATTTCTCTTAATTTAAAAAAAATATCATCAACGTGATGATTATGCCAAATGTTCTTGAAATTTTTGCAGTTAAAATGTGTATAAAATCAAACTAAACTTATATACTAAAACAATGTTATTTATTTTGGCCAAAACATTTTTTAAATAAAAAAACTAACTAATTAGACCATTACTCACTTTCCACCTTGAATTTTAAATATCTCCTTTAGAATAGTGAACAGTTTTGTGAACAAGTACTATCGTCTTTTGAAAACTAGCCTTACACGAGTCTCCTAAATCTCGGGGAACAATTAATCTTTTGTTACAAGCAGCTTTGAATTCCACATCTGTGAGACCTTGATATGAAACTAATCCAAATTAGTCGTAGATTTATGGTTCGCAATAATCTCCTTAGCTTCTCTAACGATTATGATTATTATTATTGTTATTATAACAGTGTGACTTCACCTTTCAATGAACTCATGAATAGAACGGGTATAAATTCATATAATATATATATATATATTCTATGAATTTATCTTGGGAAGGAATTTAACAATCCGTAACAGCATAAGATAAAATAATTGTGAATTTTACAAACAATTTATTTATTTATAAAATATACTTCTTTGATATTCTTGTATATATTCTCCTCGGTAATACGTTAATGCTTATTATTATCGTCATTGAAATTAAACTGTCAGTCAAAAGACTTATTATATAACAGTAGCGTTTAGTGCTGTGCTTCTAGAGCAAGCATAATTTGTCATTGAAGGTTAGGTTAAAATTAACTTTTGCAAAAATTCCACGACAAGGAGCTTATATACAACATAAAGACGCATATCTGGTACCATCAATATCCAGGTAATAAGGTTTTTAGATAGGTGAACTGTGAGGGGGAAGGTATATTCCATTCACGGTAGGAATTACTCTTTGAAAGGTCTTTCTTCCTACCAATATCCTACTATATAATAGATTTCTGGTAGGGAAAAAGGCCTTTCAGAAGTCAATTCCTACGGTGAATGTAATATAGGAAATCAGGATATTTTATTTTTGCCAAGGCCAACAAGAATTGACAGTGACTGTACTAAGGGAATTGTTTCCCTCCCATTCAGTATAAAACTTTACCTTTATAGCCAATAAACAAACATAAATTTTTATTACACAATTACGTGTTTTTTTTGTTGGTCAAATATTTTGTGAGAGGGGTAATAGTTTACAAGAAAACTCTTGTCAAGCCCAACTTACCCTGGCAACAGCCTACAAGTCGTCCCTGGAGGTTTTTTTTATTGTGTCGCTCCTGATTCTATTAATTAAACAAGTGTTGTTATTAATAATTAACCTTAGTAGATATTTTGTTATCGAATTGTGGTAATTGCCTCCTAGCATTATTTTCATGAACTATCTATTCATGTCAGATTTACTGTTGATTATTGATTCTAAACCTCTAATTTCACCAATTAATAGGCCTGATAATCCTTTTATGAATTATATATATATACACCCCCTATATGTTTCACTTTGAATCCATTTTGTTCAATTAAACGGAAAACTTTATATATTTATAAAGTTTGAATATTTAGTGTTATTTGTTGTATTCTCTGATCTAAAATCGAATATATATATATATATATATTTATATTTATAATATATATATATATTTATAATATATATACATTAAAGTTTGAGTAATAATATAACATGTTTTCCATACCGTGACTTTAAAATGGATATAAAGTTCGTTAAAAATATTGTTTGATATCACCGATTAGCTGTTTTAAATTCACAATTAAATAAAATGCCAATATTCTCTAGACACGGAATAAATGTAGGCCTATTTATAAAAAAACATTTCGCTTACTAAAAGCTAATCAATCATTTTATAGCAGATAATCTTGTTATCATATTACTGTGAAATTTAGCGTCTATTCAAACTAAATTGTAGTAAAATTTCAAGTTAAAGGGGTTTTAAAATGGCACCTATTTTTAAAGAATATGGTCAGATTATTGGTGTACATTTATCTTCTTATGAAATAGTAAACTAATTAGATCCAAATCTCATATACCCTAGGATGCAGAACAATTAAATCAATAAATTGAATAAGATGCTGATTTTATTCTTACATCTAATACTGTTTCCAGCCGGTGGCTTAGGTCAGTTTTTTATTCAAGCCATATATTTTACACTACCAGCTTTCTAGGTCTGTAATAGCTTCGTATGCCTTACAACCTATCTTAAGACTAGTACAGGCACAACACACAGTCCCAGGCCGTTAATTTATCAATGTGAAAGGGTAAGCCCATATTTTCATCTATGATACATTTTCTGTCGTGACGGTAATTGAACTTGGGACCTTTATCTCAGTAGGCAGACACGATACCGAGTGAGCTACGGAGATGGATTTAATAAGATACTTATTAAAGGGATTAAATATATTCACTATGAAATATCTTCTAAATGAATTACAAATTGAAGAATAAATTAAATAGTTTATTAAACTACAAATCATCAGTGCAGGAATAATCATTTACGTGATTCAATATATTAAAATTCTATGGTCACTTAGGATTCCCATCAATGCATTTGGCTCACAATTAAGTTTTATATCACCATCTACGAATTTAAGAACACGTGACTTGTCATTATGTTGGACATGAAATGGGGCTGTTATTAATTTTACGATCAGCAGACATGTATTTCCTAAGGCTGTATGTAGTTTTACAGTCTAAACCGAAAGTTGGTTGCATTGTCCATTTCATCCAAGTAACGGTACCCTGATGACCCCCCTCTACCCCCCCCCCTTCCCTACCATCTACCTTGTCTGAAAGCGAACTCAAAAGACAGCATTCCTAACGATGCAGTTGGTCATCGGCTATGTCTTATACTTTCACTTTGGTCAGGTTTTATTCAATAGACAGAGTTCGAACGTGTTTTTATACTCTTTTTTTTTTTCTTCCGCAGGTGTTTATGAATTCGATTAGACGTTGCTTGGCCTGATTCTTTAAACTAGTCATTAAAATAGCATATTTCAATTAAAACTCAAAATTAACATCTTCCTATAATAATAAATTCAATATTTGAATAAAGTATTAAAGTTATACAGTGAAAAATAATATATCATCAAGTTTCTGAATTTTTTTTAAAAATTGTGATTTTATAAATAATTTGCAGATACAACAAAAATATCGAATAAATTTTAACTAGTCGTTTAAAGAACATTATTTTTTATAATATTAATTATTTATTATTTGTATTTGAATAAAGTAAAACTAGTTTAAGATAACAAAATAATTATATATTTAGCTAATACTTATACATTTATTATTTAAATCGTTCTATTAAATTAATATTCCCTTTTTTTTTTAAATTAAATCCAATTTAGAGTGTGTTTATTGAAAGTGACTGAACCAAAACGTTTGTGTCGATCAAATACATTGCATTAGTTCACAGCTCAAGTGACTTAACGTTCGAATCCCAAATGTAATCTATCAAATAATAATTATTAAGGAACTTGACATGGAGCATGAGGATGATATCAATTATCTTAGGGATTACCAGTGATAAGTGATATATCGTGTGCTGGTGAAGTGTGGTTGGTACGACTGTGGTGCGATCTGTAGGGTTGGCGTGACGTCACCAGTCATGCCCGAACAAATCATCAAAGTATTCTCGAATGTTGAGGTAAGAAACTCCTTCAATTTCCTTATTTTGTATTGTATTTGTTTTTGATTTTGTTCAATTGTGTTAAAACGATTTTATGAAGAATCTTATTTATTATTTTCATTCATAGATATTTGAAAAATAAAAATATTATCATCACGAAGGGAATGGTCAAAAGTTATTACATTGTTGTAACTACAAACAATTAAACTTCCTTTATAAAAAAAACAACCTAGTCTTACTATCCGTTTGGGTTGTGTGCTTATTATTAGCACCGCGTCTTACTACCCGTTCGGGTTATACGCACTTACGCTAATGTGTAATGGTAGGGTGATTGTGAGATGAAATGGTGGACCTACAGTTTAACGTGGAATCCGAACCACGGTGGAGGCCTGGCATTCCTCACATTCACAAGATGTTTATATTTAGAGGAAATGTACACACATTTACGTGTAAGGAGAGAGAAAAACAATTTTTGAAAAACAGCCCCAGTTCAACCGGCTGAGATTCTAACCTCGATATCCCTGTCATCGGCGGTCTAGCTCAACACGAAACAAGTGTGTTAGCTAAATACGCCACCGAGGTGGGTCAGAATAAACTAACTTGTGACGTTCAGCCCTCGTGACCACCAATGTTGGTTGATTTAATAATCATTCTAGTAACAGGCATGAGAACGTTTGGATACGACTTGGATGGTCGGGAACTCGCTCTCTAACAAGGTGAAATCTACTTCGGAAGTCTAATGGTCTGAGGCATTCATTTCAATTAATACTAGATTGTTGATATCGGGAATACCAGAGTTCTAATCCCGGTTGGGTGACGTTAAGATTTGTTCCCTAAATGATTCTCCCCACTCGCCCTACACAAATGCAGGTACACTTTCTCTAAATTCAACCGTACTCACCCCTAACCCATTAGCGTATTTAGTACGTAATCTTATACTCCAAATGGGCAGTAATACGTGGTGCTAGATATTATATATTCGTTATATAGTTCTTATCATTGAATGAGAGGAGTGAAATTATTTCAATAAATAAAATAACCGGTCCCATGGTTTGGTGGTTAGTGCACCTTGCTATGAGCCTAGTGGTCCCAGGTTCGATTCATGGCTGGTAACTTGGGTATTTTTCGTGAAAGAGGAACTACCCAACGACTACCAGCGTTTGGTTAGTTAGGGTTAAGTAAGGTTACACATAATCATCATCACCATCATCTCATCTCTTCGGGACATGGAAAGAGCCCCCACTGAAAGAATGTACGATTAGTACATTTGGGCATCTCCTGAGAAATGCTACATTATTACTGTCTAATCTTTTCACTATTATTATTACTATTATTATTATTATTATTATTATTATTATTATTATTATTATTATTATTATTATTAGCACCATGTCCTACTATCCGTTCGGATTATACGCACCTACGCTAATTTGTAGTGGTAGGGTGATTGTGAGATGAAATTAAGGAGTTACAGTTTATCGTGGAATCCGAACCACGGTGGAGGCCTGACATTCCCCACATTCACAAGCTTTTCACTATTGGACTACAAATGAGGTATTTCAGGCTTGCGTTATTAATATTAATATTATTATTTTTAGAAAAATAAATCAAATATATAAAACCATAATGTGTATTTTTAAACCTATTTGCTTGACCTTCTGATCAGCAAAAGAGAAATTCAAAGTTTATAGAACAGGTCACGCTGGTACCTAATGGCAGATGTACCTGTTGCCATTAAATCATCTTCCTCGATTAGAAAGTAATCGAGACACTATTGTGACGATACATCTTTCTTATACCTGCATATGTAGCTTATGCTTAATGAAGGAACAAGTTATATAATTTTATGACTTACAAGATAGCTTAAGCTATAAAGCGTATCGAAGGAACGGTGAAACATGGGACTCTTTTACCATGAAACTCACCGTACTCTAAACTACATCAATACAAAAATATAATATAAAATTTAACGTTTTATGAACAATTTTCCTAAGTCCAGATTTGAGTTTGAAATATTGTATTATATATTATATTTTTGTATTAATATTTTAATATGTTTTAAGATTATTCATCAACTTGTTTGAGCACTAGATTTTAGTTGATGATGCTTTGTAATTTTAGATAATTGTTCGGATCATACACTATTTCTTTATTAAAATCTGATTAACATTGTACATTTTAGTCCTTGTCAATTTCAATTAATACATCAACCACTTTATTAAATGCTTGAATTATTAATTAATTTTATAATTTTCTTGTTCAAACTATCTTTATCTTAGATCCTTACTGTCAACTATTATTTTATAATGTTTTCTACAATGTTTGATGATTATCTGTTTGTAACGAATGGAGTGACCAAAATCCCAATGTTTATTAAATATTAAAAAAAAGGGTTGACCTGTGTTTATATTTAATGATTCTTTGTGTCCTACGACCCTTCCAAGATATCTTAATTTTTACACTAATTCTATAGGAATAATCGAGGTAGAATTGAGAGGAAATATATCATCATTTACGTGGCAGTAGAGTTGAAATCCGCTTAAAGAATAAGAATACTTATATTACATCTACCAGGGTTTAGAACTACAATCCCCTTCCCTAGACAATCATAATAGACACGGTTGATACCTAGGCACACGTATCCACCATTGATAGAATGGAATAGGTATAGCCCATTCTTCTTAGGAAGAACCTAATCGGACACCTGTAGGTTATTTTCAGGTATTCAGATGCAGAGTGTCAATCGATAGCTAGCTCTCACTTTTGATCAATGATTTACTTATAAAACAATACTAATAATATTGTAAAATATTATCATTTGTGGCCACAAAGAACTTTTTTTAATTTTCTAAAAGGCGTATCCTATACAAAATAGGACCGTATGTTACACCGTTTGTTGATATAGATTTTTTTATTTATCACTTATTTTTTTAAACATAAAAGTCTTAAATTCCAATCTCTGGAAACAAGTATTTCCTCCGAAAATTGAACAAATTTATAATTTTATTATTTTAGGGTCTTGTAAGGACAAATGGCGCCTGAATTCAACTGATATAGAGGATATTGTAGTACTCATTAAAATGAGTAAAAAAAGTACTAGCAAG
Source organism: Timema poppense (assembly GCA_902141375.1). Classification (NCBI taxonomy): domain Eukaryota; kingdom Metazoa; phylum Arthropoda; class Insecta; order Phasmatodea; family Timematidae; genus Timema; species Timema poppense. Next base: position 58,429 of record CABFOV010002152.1, read on the forward strand.
CAAACTCACACAGAGAAAGAAGCGATTTTTTTTCTTTCGGTAATAAAAATAAATGGTATGGAACTCCTCACGGACTTTCTCACTCAATTGTTTAAAAATGAAGATATTTATTCAAAACTCGTAATATATAAAGTAATGAAATAATACACATTAGCAAACTCAAGCCTAAATTGCGCTATGCCTATGTAAAATATTTTTTGAGCCGAGATTTTAAATTTTATAATTTTACTTTTAGAGAATAAATGATCACATCTGTATGTTTGGACCGATAGAAAATATCAATATTGGGCCCACAAGGGTCAACACTTCGTATTAAAATTTCGACTTCCAGTTAAAATTTTCGGCATTTTATTAGGTGTTGCACATCTTGACCTATTATTTGTTAATTCAAATCATATGAATTTTTAGTAAATGTCTATTTTAAGATAAACGTGAGAGAAAATCTATGCGGTGCACCAACATACAATTTATTTTTTAATCTTGAAAGACAGAATTGCCTGAAACATTGTGTGAGATTATGGGCGTACCTATGTTTACTAAGACGTTATTTATCATTTTAATGAGTAATACAAGATCTTAAGGTTCTGAACTTCTTTATTTTAACACCCTGTATATTTCCCATACACTAAATTCCATTCACATTCTCCTACCTTGATTGCAGTAGAACAACCTCTTAGTATAAAAGCTACACAAGATAATCATAACGTCCATTAGTGTCTCGATGCCAGTTTGAAATGAAACCTGTCAAGTGAGAAACTATTTATAGTTGCGAAACGCCTTACACATTTGCGACATTTTAGTACCTAATTCAGTAGAGAAACTTCTAAAGAAATAACGATAGAAAATATACCTAAAGTAATATCTACTACCCTAATATAAGATAAGTAATAATATTATTTTGGTTTCTGTATCTGTCTTAGGACAGATAAAAAAAAAGATTCCTTCATATAAAACTGTTTGCGTTTAGGCCTAAGGAACTTAAAAATTTATAATTTAATTACTATCTTCAGTGGCTGCATGGCTTAAGGCGTCACTATCGAAGTAGACGACACTACCGATGACAGGGAAATTGAGGTTTGAATCTTGGTTGGGTTCATTGAGGGTAGTTTTTCAAAAATAAAAATCCACTCTCCCTCCACATAGATGTGGCTTACTTCCTCCAAATGTTACTGCCCTCATTCCTTAAATTATTAATGTAGTTAGTATATAAGCGTATAAACCAAACTGGTATTTAAACGGTTTAAAAAAAAATCAATTTAAAATTTGAAACAATTCAACGCTGTCTTTACACAAGAATATTTTTATAAAATACAATTTATTAATGCTTACCCGCATTGGTGGTCACGTGTTCTAATGAGCTATTTATTCATTTAACTGTGATGCCAGTTGTTGGTGAACTGGGCTGTAAATTATGCTTTCTTATTCTGGGGAGGTTTTTTCCTAAATATAGCTTCCCCTTAACTACAAGTAAATTTGTGTGAATTTCCTTTATTTAATTTAATAAAGACCTTGTCTAATCTACAAGTTAAAGAATATACATATTTTTCTCAAATCAATAAAACACAAATAGAAGTCAATTTTAGTTTTAATTAAACTTGATTTTCAAATGGAAAAATTATAGTAGATACATGAGGCCTTCATATTTACGAAGTGTTGACGATAACTTCAGTAGGGAAAACATTATTTGTTACAATTTCGCGCAGAACCCCAGTGGTTACATATATGCGTCTGGGGCGGGGAGGTTTTGGAGGGGATTTTTTTGTATAAGGTCTCAAGGCGAACTCCCTACCTAAATATGGGTCCCATAGCCCTAGTGGTTCCATATATGCGTCTGGGGGGAGGGGGAGGTTGGAGCGGATTTTCTCGGGTAAGGTGTCAAGGCGTACCCCCTCATTAAATATGGGCCCCATAGCCCCAGCGGTTCCGTAGATGCTTTTGTTGGGATTGGGAGAGGCGTAGGGCATAGGGGTGACCTTTTTCACTTCCGGTAAAAATTGTAGTTTTAATAACGGTTGCAAATATTCAAGTGTACAAATTCCTACTAAAGTCCTTATTGGTCAATTTAGACCTATAAAATAGGTAGATAACGGGTCTGACAAGAATATACACTTTCAAGAGGGAGATAAAAAAAATATCACCGGAAAGATTAAAATATTAATAATTTTATTTTGTTGAAATACGAGGAATTTACCTTTCACTTTTCTAAGAAATTGATTGCTCATATCTCCTTTGCACATACGTCCATACATAAAAATTATAGAAAACCATGCTAATATAGTAGAGTTCATTAAGTGTGAACTTAAAATTGGTGAAGCAGCATATTTTTGTGAAGGAAATCGGAAAACCATTAAAGAAAAACCACAGAATCTCTCCCTTATCGACAGTCTAGTCTTCTTCGAGAGTAACTCCAAAGCGTGTTGTTATTTGGTTGCCAATATGGATTAGGTTGGAGAAAGTTTTAATGTATAGGAAGTGTATTCGTACTTGCATGGAAATAACGAGTTGAAAACCATTAAGGAAAAAACATGTTTATTACACCCAACAAGGATCGAATAATGATCTCATCATCGGCAATCTAGTCTATTGCGAGAGTGACGCTTTAAACCATGTGGTCCCCGAAGTGGGGTTAGTTGCCCTGTGCTGAATGCTGTACCTAAACCTCACTCATGTGTGTGTGTGTGTGTGTGTGTGTGTGTGTGTGTGAGGCATCATCACACTATAATATGTGAGGTCTTAACCGCACACTTTTATTAACCACACACTTTTATTTATTTTTTTCCCCTCCCGTCTACCTAACCACCCAAACCCTTCTCACTTAATTGTGAATTCTAATAATTATGGCCAACTATACCCAACTGTGTAATACAGTCATATAATTATAAACCCAATCTGATGGTGTAAATTTGAACCTGTTTGGGAAATGTGGTGGACCAGTTTGATTCATATTAGGATTCGGGTTGGAAAGGCTTCTTAAAAAAATATGTATATATATATATATATATTTAATTTTCAGTCTACATTAATATCGCTCTATTTTATTGGTAGTAGTATTTAATAAGTAATTAAACTATCGATCAAACGTATCACATGTAGATAATTTGAATTAATGCAGTAAGGCCCAGCATTTTTCATCCCAAAGGCCAACTCTATCAGTTTTCACCTTGGGCCAAAGATATAGTTGGTTAATTCATCAATATAATATTGGCCTACAAAAAAAATTATGAACCATATTTATTTTTAGCACTTATTAATAATTTTTAATAATGTTATTATTTGATTTGTTATGGATTATTTTCCTTATTTTGAATTCTATTCCATTCTCCTTATTTTATCGTAGCTTAGCCTTCTTTTACGACATGTTTCGGTGTTATTGTTGGTGTTCAACCATCTTCAGGTCATATTCATGATAAAGATATATTTTGTTAAATAAATCTTACAGGAAGTTTTGTGTGAAAATTTTGAGGTTTTACATGTAAATAGATCATAAAAGTTTCACAACCTTATATCAATAATAACACCTAAACATGTCATGATAGAGGACTAAGCTACCATCAAATAAAGAGAAAGGAATAAAAATAAAGAAAATATAATTTTGTCACCTGTGTTTGAATTCTAAATTTTTTGGTAGAATCTTCCAAATATTGCTGGTAAAAAAAATGTTTTTAAATCTTCCAAAATCTTATCATGAAAATATGTGCAAGGATACAAATTTCACAACAAAAACTTAGCATTATATTTATATATATTTATACAAAGTTACCACTGTACTCTTCCTCTGCCCCTTTTCTAATTACTCTAATGTGTTTGGGATGGGTAAGGTTCAGTTTAGAGATAGTGTACCCACATTTGTGTGGAGGGAGAGTGAAAAATAATTTAGGAGAATGTACACCCAACATGGATTCAAACTATAATCTTGTAGTCATTGGTCGTCAAGTCTTTCGCCAGAGTGACTGACACCTTATCCCATACGTCCCCGAAGATTTTTTTAAATTTGGATATCTATTATCAACAGACAAAATAACACTCATAATGTATTAGAATGCTGACTACAAATGAATGTGTTTGTATTATTATTATTATAAACGTTTATATCATATTACTATGGATCAGATATCAATCTCTTATAAACTATACAACATCTGACCAACCCTAATAAAGAAGTCACACCTACTAAAGAGTCCGTGCGAAACTTTAACAAGGTGTACGTAGCTAGTTGGAAATCGCTGCTCACGCTAAGATTAAAATGACTCAGCTAAACACTTCTTTTATTCCGTACAACAGTCCAAGCTATTATATAACACAACGCGAGTTACCCCTTTTCAGAACTGGGAACCCGCCAAAGAGAAACCAATAGTCACGCCGTATTGTCATATCGTTCGTCACACTACAGTTCGTCTTCGCATTGTCGTTGTTACTTCTAGCTCCTGTATCGACGTAGGTTTTTTTTTATATATAGGACGCCATATTACCATAGCCCCCTTTTTTTTCGTCTACAAAATCCTGGAGCTTACACCATAGCTTTATGTTTAAGTGAGTCAGACAGTCATTCAGCGATACGCCAAGGTTATGGAAGGAAAAAAAATTGAATTCTAAAATTTAAAAAAATTAAATAGGAATTGCAAGATACAATCGTAAATTCTTTTTTCTATAATCTATTGTGCTTAAGAAGAAAAAATATGGTTTTTAATCATTTATATCTAGTTTTTTTCTCGTGGAAACATGTATTGGTAGTCAATTTCTTGAATGATTTTTAATATATATGTTTTAACAAAATTGTTTCAGCCATTTTAAAATATTGAAAAATTGTTCAATAGTAAAGTAAACTAACATCACATACATTATTGTTTTAAGATAAACAAAAACGTGTTTTCATTGTTAATAATAATAATAAATACTCTCCTGATATTCATTGAGAACAAAATCGTTAAAAAATACATTCAAAAAATTGTAATTTAAAACAGCCATTCATCAGTAATTTGCCCTTAGTCTTAATGCGGGATGGAAGGGGACGTAATAAAGGGTTTGTGTTTATGTAGTTCTTATAACAAAACTTATTTTTGGTCAAAATAAATAAGATATTGCTCCTGTAACACAATCAAAGGGCACGTGGCTTAACTATCATCCTTATCAAGTATAATTTGCAAGTTAAAGGGAATTTGGATTTCGATTCAACCTGGGTATACTTTGCTAAATAATTTTACACCCTCACTCCACTCAAAATAAGGTAGATACTTTCCAAATTCTGCCTTCCTCATATTTAACTTAATAATGTAATAAATACATTTAACTCTGACATGTGAAGTCCATTTATAAAAGAAAGGTTCTTATCTGAAAACTATAAGAACTATTAAAGTATAATTTGATGTATTCGTACGTCAAGTCATTGGATATGTGGTTGTGACTATATATAGATATTATCCATACCTATAAAATAGCACTAATAATATAGCTCTTGGTCACAAAATGATATTTTTTTAAGGATAATGGGTGTGGGAGGGATTATATAATGAGTTAGATGCCCAGTAATCTTCACTAGACATAGTTAGGTTTTATCAAATCTTGGAGGTATCATTGAATAGTATATGTAGTGGCAATAGAAGAAACTAGAATCGCGTTCAAGTTATTGACTGGCAAACCTATTGAGAAAAAAACTGTGAGAAGATCTAGACCTGGATGGAAGGATGACATTAGAATAAACCTGAAAGAGATAAGGTCTAATATGGTGGATTAGCTAGAACTATCTCAAGATAGTGACAGGGTTTAATTAGGGGACTAGATAGAAATATCTCCAAATAGGGAAAGGGTGTAATGAGTTGGACTGGCTAGAACTAGCTCAAGATAGGGACAGGGTGTAATGAGGGGGACTAGATAAAAATATCTCCAAATAGAGAAAAGGTGTAATGAGGTGGACTGGCTAGAACTAGCTCAAGATAGTGACAGGGTATAATGAGGGGGACTAGATAGAAATATATCCAAATAGGGAAAGGGTGTAATGAGGTGGACTGGCTAGAACTAGCTCAAGATAGTGACAGGGTATAACGAGGGGGACTAGATAGAAATATCTCCAAATAGGGAAAGGGTGTAATGAGATTGGACTGGCTAGAACTAGCTCAAGATAGTGACAGGGTGTAGTGAGGGGAACTAGATAGAAATATCTCCAAATAGGGAAAGGGTGTAATGAGGTGGACTGAATAGAACTAGCTCAATATAGGGAGAGGGTCTAACGAGGTGGACTGGATTGGAATAGATCAAGATAATTTTTTTAATGAATATATAAATTGATCATACTTTCATTTTGGATCGAGGCAGGGAGTTTATAATCAAGTAGTCAGCCCCGGAGAGTGAAAGACAGTATTAATGCATCATATCCTTTACTTGAATGTGTTTAGAAACCTCTTCTCTCCATGACGCGATCAAGTTGACCGCGCGTCTGACCTTCCTCTATGAATTATTTAACAAAAAAAACACACCTTGTCGCTACTGCCCGGGTGGCCGTTTTTAGAGACAAAAAACTTATTTACATTAAGAGGCGGATAGGCCCACTAGTGGCTACTAAAGAAGCTTTAACAACGACAAGTAGTTTAGAAACACGATTTAGCCACATAACGTCTTTTCAAAAAGAAACTCCAGTGTTTTATTTATGTTTATGTCTTCACATTTCATAGTTTTAAACACTTCAAAAATAAGAAGAAAAAAAAGGATAGGTGCTTTTTTAATTGAGTTGAGATATCTAGTTATGTATTCTTATGTGATAAGGATTAGTAAGGTTGAATTTAAAATAAATGTACCCACATTTATGTGGAGGAGAAGTGGGAAACCATAAATTTACCCTCTTTTTTTTGACGATTTGGCATTCGAGTCCCAACTTTTCCGTCATTGACGAATCATACTTGAAAATCTGTATATTTAGTCTGCGTGCCTATTGATACGGGTCGTATTATATAATCCAATTTTATTACGATAATGCTTTAGTTTAAAAGCTCCTTTAACAACTATCTAGAATAAGTCTTACTATAGATCTAAGTTTAGCAAACGGTTAATCAATTGGATATTATTAAGATTATATAGAGGCGTTCGTTTTATAAGTCAGTCATTAACATATGAACAAGCCGTGACGAAACATTTAACCCTGGTTAGTTAGAGAAAAGATCTTAATTAATGAGCTGACGACGCGTTAATCAATACAATTATTTCATTAATATCTCGTTAGTTAAAATGTCAATTTCTTGATAAAAATATTGTTTCCGAGCATTTTTATTTATGAGCGGTGAAATTTTTAAATATAAATGTGGCCAAATTGAATTAGGTCAAATGGTTACTGTACATACATCGTACTAAACATAGCGAAAACTCCATACCATCTGTGTGATTTAATTGGAGTATCCATTGTTAACAGTCAAAGGTTAAAATTAATATACTTTTTTAATTGGTAAATAGTGTTTTTAACAATATAAATTATTACTCTTGCTCACATTTGTGCTGGGTATATCAGGAAACAGTTCCTCTAATACTTGTTTGACCTAGAATCTGAACGATTATTTAAAGCTGTTAGAATGCACGAATAAACATTATAGCTAGCTAGCGTTATATACATCAATGATAGATTCCCACGACCTATTTTATTAATACGTTTAGCCAAATTATTTGTAACATTTGGAGTATTTAAGGTAGTGTTATAGGAAACGCAGGAAAATCTAAGTGTTTTTTGCAGTTTTAATAGCAACATTTTCTTTGGAATAATAAATCAATTATCGCTCTAGTAGAAACTTATAATTTAATTTTCTTCACACTGGGATGATAGCAATAATAATAATATTTAGCACCGCGTCTTACTACCCATTCGGGTTATACGCTTTAAGTACTAATTACTCTAATGGATTAGGAATTGGGAAGGTTGAATTAGAGGAAGTGAAATCGCATTTGCGTGAAGGGAGAGTGGAAAACTATTTTAGGAAAAACCACCCCCAGTTCACCCGACCGAGATTCGAACCTCGATCTCCCCGTCATCAGCAGTCGAGCTCAACACGACAAGCGCGTTAGCCAACTACGCCACCGAGGCGGGTGTGATGATAACAGTTGATGAATATCTGTCATGAGAATAGCGGCGTTAGATGACAAACATTTTAAATGAAGATAAAAGGTTACTCTCTCCGGTGGATGTATGGTTTAAAGCGCTACTCACGCAGCAAAATAGAATGCTGAATACAAGGATATTGAGGTTTGAATTTCGGTTGGGTGTTCTGAGATTGGCCTATCCAAATATGTTTTTGACTCTCTCTCCACACAAATGCGGGTACACTTCCTTTAAATATAGCTTTCTTTCCCCTAAAATCCCTAACGTAATTAGTATGACATGAAATTGAACTAAAACACGTTGTTAAACAAAAAGAGAGAAGTATAATTAAATTTTAATCGGTTTCACCGATGACGATAGTTTGGGGTTGGAAACCTGTATAGATGTACTAAGGATATGTTTCACGTCACGCAAATGTGGGTATATTTTCCTCAATTATACCCTACTCATTCTTATACCATCATCGTAATTCAACTCCGTGTTAACCTGGACGGTTGTAAATCTAAGTTTGAATAAATGATCAGTAGTTTTTGAGAGAAAGGAATATTATTAATTATGTATATTATTCCTTCTGACTTTTTTTTTTCAAATAATACTAATAAAAGGTGACCTGGCGGTCTAGGGGTAGGGTGTCAGACTTCTATGCTGGTGGCCGGGGTTCAATCCTCGGTCCCGGCACAGATTTATCTGATTACCAAACCCTTCGTTCATCTCTGACAATACATCTTGTGAATGTGGGAAATGCCAGGCCTCCACCGTGGTTCGGATTCCACGTTAAACTCTATGTCCTCCATTTCATCTCAAAATCACCCTACCATTACACATTAGCGTAAGTGCGTATAACCCGAATGGGTAGTAAGACGCGGTGCTAATAATAATAATAATAATAATAATAATAAGCGTTTCAAGAAATATGAGTAATAATGTATCAAGTAAATGCTTTAAAGTTAAATACTATATAATTATTATAAGTAGATTATATTTATTATTTATTAATATTATTATTATTATTATTATTATTATTATTACAGTAGTTTTGGTTAATTTTGTAACTCTCTTAGTAGAATCATATTATAGTTAAATCTCTGTAAAACCAAACTAGAATTTCGTAAGAAAATTACCTTGGATATTACTACCCTTTGAACGTTCTTGGATTTCCTTGTGTTTTCATTTCCTCCAAGTTACACTCCAACCCTTTAGATTAATTCATAAATAACTCGTGTGTTAAAAGGTACAACTATAAAACAAACGACTCCCACTTTTTCCTCTGAGCATAAACTCCCTCCATTTATTTCAAGCTCCTTGGATGTAATACAGCAAAACTAGCGGTGTCACCCGGGTACTTCATCATTAATGTGACTTCATTTCCCTTCTTGTTTCCCGCCTACCCTCCCCTACTTCCCGTTCCAACCTGTTGCGCATGACGACCCAGGACAAATTCTTCAACACCTCCCAAAGAACTCGTCTTTGTTTCTGTCACTCTTTCACTTCCTTTTAGTGAGAATTAAAACTTTTAAGTATCCGTGCATCAAAAAATAATGGAAACTCACCTAAAGTTAAATAGTCATGGGAACAACATTTTACATGTTTCAATTTTGGAGTGATAGGCTCTCAAATGTTAGGTTACTATTTTTAGAAAATTAAGCTCAAGATTTCTAATATATATATATAATCGTCTATCGTATAATCTTACGTACAGATAATTAAATACAGATTGTTCATGAAGTATTCACCCCTTTATAAGTCATAATAAATTCTTGATTTTAGAATTTGATTTCTCACACAACTCAAGGTGTTTCTGTTACAATTAACACTTACTATATTGTGATAGTTCCTAAAATAACGAATTTACTAAAGATTAGGGTGACCTGGTGGCCTAGGGGTAAGGTGTCGGACTTCTGTACTGGGGTCCAGTGTTCAATCCTCGGTCCCGGCACAGATTTATCTTATACAAAACCTTTCCTTCACCTCTGACAAGACGTGTATTAATCACAACTTGTGAATATGGGGAATACCAAGCCTCCACCGTGGTTCGGATCCCACGTTAAACTGTAGGTCCTCCATTTCATCTCACAATAACCCTACTATTACACATTAGCATAAGTGCGTATAACCCGAACGGGTAGTAAGACGTGGTGCTAATAATAATAATAATAATAATAATAATAATACTAAAGATAATGAAATAATAGATAATTTATATATATATAAACTTTGATTTTTAAAAAATTATTTAAAATTAGTTTAGTCTATCTGTAGGAAACGTTTTATTAAATTGCGTCTTCGCTTTCGATCAGTTTGTGAAAAGAGGTAGTAAACATCTTAATTGACATTCTAATTTCAATTTCCTAGATACGCTTTAATAAAGAAAAATCATCACTTGAAATATTTTGAAATAATAAAAAGTAACTTAGTAGTTCGACTAAAGTTTGTTCATCTTCGAATTAGGGCCATATATCATCGTGTATAAGGCTCTCGTTGTATCTTCCGTGAATAAGTATTTCTCGTGGCTTCGTACAGTTGACACATTAGCTTGGGCGGAGTGATACATTGCTGTAGTTTTACAACGGACAGTTTCGCTTACAATGTTTGATTTTACTACAACGTGTGAGCTCGGAAACTAGGAAACCTTAGGTAAGATACTAAATATATTCGAACTAGTAATGGGGTTTTTTTCCGGACGTTAGAAACCCGTATACTCAATTTAATATACATGATCTGTTAAGCTTTGCCCTAAAATCTCGGTAATTAATTGGCCGAAAATTTACAAACCTAATATCAATTATTGACTCTCTAAAATACATATTTCAATGACACTGAAAAAATTATATTATAATAAGTATAACAGTAATTATTGTATAATATTATTTTATACGTTGATCCATCTCTACCGCTCAAAAAATTAGATTTTAAAGGAAAAAGGGGAAAAAATGTTTACAACAAAATGGTGCACATTCATTTAAGATCAGAGAAATCAATTTGTGGCTAACTCGTGGTTTATACTTTTATAAAATATACAGTACTATTGATGTTTTCATTAATTTAATGTTAAAGTGGTGACGTCTCAAGGTTAATTAAATTAAGCCATTTTAAGCTGTCATTTTTCTTGCACACATGCTTGTATTGTTTCTTAATTGTGTCCTTAATAATAAGAGAGATATCACCATCTTAAGTGGCTGGATGGTCTACGGTGTTACTCACACAGTAGAGTAGACTGCCGATGAAGGTAAGATCGAGGTTTGAACCTCAGTCGAGTGTAATGAGGATGATTTTCTAAAATGGTTTTACACTCTCTCTCCACGCATATGCTGATACACTTACTATAAATATAACCTTTATAATCTTTAAAATCATTAACGTAATTAGTATATAAGCGTATAAATGGAACGGATAGTAAGACGCAGTGATAAATAAATAATAGGGGTACCACTTTTCTTGCTTATTTTATTTAGTGTTTTATTATTTGAGACGGTCTTAACATTATTTAAGTCTAAATATGTCACTTATCTTCTTCAACCAACATAGACTTAAGTGCTTCAAACTTAAGTTACACTAGTAACTGTTTAAGTTTTAAAAAAAAGTTATAAATAGGATCATGAGAAAGTTGGCACACTTACCATTCTGTGCTCTGATTTGGAACTACAGATATGTGTTTCTACTTTAGATAGATTCCACATTGGAGCATCTCCCTATAGTCTTAACTCAAAACCGCTGATTTATAAGTTGTGTCTGTTTTCTCGCTGCGTTGGTGACACATAGAAAATATCCCTCAGCTCATCCAGCCGCGATTCCAACCTAAAACTCCCTGTTGCCGACAATACAGTAAATTACGAGCTTGATGCTTTAGACACTGTAACGACTGGTGTTGATAAATCTTAACCCTATATTACATTATTTAAATTGAAAATGACAGCTGGACACGGGATTCAAAACAAGGATCTTTGACTTAGTACGTAAATTATCTAACCACTGAGCTATCCAGGAATCGTCCCGCGCAGAGAACACAGACAAGTATTTAACAGACGCTCAACCTTACGGGGATTTTGCTGCGCTTCTTTTGCCAGATTGAGTCCTTCAACACTGGGCTGCGCTAATGTCACTGCTGGGTGATGATAGGACTAACAGCAGCGATCCTAGCGTTGAAGAAATCAAGCTGCCAAAAGGAGCGCAACCATTTTAACCTGGAAGTTGGGTGTCTGGGTATATTATTTGTCTGTGTCCCAGAGTCATTATTAACTCATATTTTAAGGCAGAGTCTGAGATGGACGTGTGGGTAATCACGGTTATAGCTGCTTCCAAATATAATATTTTTAAAATTAAAACAACTGGATATGGGAATTGATATCTCAGTTATTAGAGCCTTGAAGAACTAAGTGGAAAGATCCTGGTTTGATTCCCGTGTACATATTTCACTTTTCAAATTAAATAATATTATACGGTATTTAGAATCGGCTATAACCTAGTTAACAAATAAAATAGATTTTCTATTTAATCTATCATGAACGCTATATAGCTCCTATAAGACAACACAAGATTAAAGTTGTTTAGTGTCCTGATTCCCCTGACAAAGCAAAAAAAAACCAAAAAACGATGTGACATGCGAGGTAGATACATCAAGCTATCGAACCAAAGGAATGATTGTTTTTATCTTCTTTTTTTTTCTGAAAAAAGAGAAAAAGGAACTAATGATACGTCACAAGAAAAGCTATGGTAAGGAAAAATAAAAAAATAAAAAATAAATCTGTGAGAAACATTTTGTAAATGTCAGCAGAATATATATTTATTTGTTCTTGTATTTTTCTTATAGTTTTACAATACCGTTCACGAAGAAGAAAAGAAATAAACTAATTTCATTTTATTTCTTGTAATATTACTAAGTATTATATGGATTCTTATTGAGAATGGGAAAGAAAAGTATCATGAGGTGAATGATGGAGGGAAATTAAGAAGGAAAATACAAGGGAGATTAAGTAAGAGATAGGAGGAGCAGATAACAAGTGTGTGAGGAAGAGGAGAAGAATTGTGGAACAAATTAACCCAGGCATAGGAGGCTGTAAACAGTTCAGGATTATTATCATGTTAGCAAAAAATATACTGATTAAATAAGGGCCAAAATTTTTATGACATGTCATATTTTCTTGTGCTAGGTGACACAAAGACCTTGTTATGAGACGAATGGTAATTCTATTCATTTTAAGGAAAAACCCTAAACACCCACGAAATAAACGCCATAGGCAAGAGTTTCAATCCCAAATGGTGTTTGTACTAAGGAAGATTTTAGGTAAATGAAAAATAATCCTTAGAGTTCAGGGGAAAAAACTGTTTTATTTTTTAAATATAGCTCGTATAACTTTAAATATAAATGTCAATCTTACATTACAACATCGGAAAGGTTCATAAACTCTTAGTTGTTTTATAAATTTTAATCTAATTAATATTATACTGATTATCTGCAGTTACTGTATCTAAAATTGCTAATTTTGTGATATTTATGTGTACTTATATTTTTAGTATTTTATTATTTTATACGATTCCTTGAAAACTAAAAACAGAAAAATAGTATGTTGGGTAGATTCGCTAAATTTAATTCATAATATCACTTTTAAAATATTATATTTAAAGCAACTAAGGATGCATTTCTGTGGTTCAGCTTTATTTTATTATTTAATTTAGTTAAATCCAGTTCACCTTGTATTTAAAAACTAACAATGTAAATCAATATTATAGTTTTTATAAAAAAATATCTCTGAAAAAACTTATCAGAAATTTACAAAGATAGAATATGTAAATATAATATTTAATTATCTGGAAAAAGAATAATAATTTAAACATTTTTTATTAGTTTTATATTTTTAATTATATATATAAATATATATAGCACAAGTCTAACCAATTATCATGATTGGTACACTTTTCTTATCTTATTTTACCAAACAAATTATTTAAATATATCATGTTATCTTAAAATCCATGCATAGTAAATATTAAACAAATCAAGTTTTTATATATTTTAAATTTATATTCTTTATCGTTTTTAGAGTTTGACATTTTTTTTTTGCAACTTTTGAGTAGTTCCTCTATAATTTCAAATACTTTCAGCTTTCTAGCTCATTGAGAAATACTAAACGTTCTATGGACAGGAATAACATATATATACCACTAGACTGTATTAATTAATATAAACATTGATTTAACCTACATTATAATCTTTGATAAAGCATTCCCTAAAACTCTAATAAAAATGTGAAATACGATAGAAACCTAATGATCATACATAATAGAAGATTGATGTTATAAAAAGTTTATAAATATATTAGCTGAAGACTTAATTACTTTCGACACTTTTAATGTAAGCTTAGAAACTGTACGAACAATTTTAATTCGGTTTTATTTGAAACTCAAACGCAAGCTTTTGGCGTTTCCAAAATTGAGCAAAATAAATAGGTTATACAAACTACTACAGACTTGTAAATTCATGAGTTCAGAATAGAAATTTTAATATTTTATGAGGTTATCTTTCTACTAAAAAGTTGAGAGTTAACTTATAAGTTATATTAATTGCCTAGTATGCAGGATCCTTTCAAAGGACCTCATTTTAGAATAACAGAATACAAACCCGAGCAGGAAAATGATAAGAAGAACTGTATCTGACAATAATAATAATAATAATATTTAGCACCGCGTCCTACTACCCGTTAGGGTTATACGCTTTAAGTACTAATTACGCTAATGGACTAGGAATTGAGAAGGTTGAATTAGAGGAAGTGAACCCGCATTTGCGTGGAGGGAGAGGGGAAAACCATTAAGGAAAAACCACCCCCAGTTCACCCGACCGAGATTCGAACCTCGATCTCCCCGTCCTCAGCAGTCGAGCTTCAACACGACAAGCGCATTAGCCAACTACGCCACCCAGGCGGGTGACAGTTAGTAAATGTTAAAAAAAAATCGTAAATACTTTATCATAAAGTCAAATATAGATTGTAACAAAATATTTCAAAAATCATTTGCAAGTAAACAACTTCTTTCTAAGTTTTCACCCGGCTCGTTGGCGTAGTTGGCTAACGCGCTTGTCGTGTTGAGCTCGACTGCTGAAGACGGGGAGATTGAGGTTCGAATCTCAGTCGGGTGAACTGGGGGTGGTTTTTCCTAAATGGTTTTCCACTCTCCCTCCACGCAAATGCGGGTTCACTTCCTCTAATTCAGCCTTCCCGATTCCTAATCCATAAGAGTAATTAGTACTTAAAGCGTATAACGCGAACGGGTAGTAAGACGTTGTGCTAAATATTATTAATATCTAATTTTTCCTCTAAAAACAAACATTATTTTGAAAAAAATATCAATTTTGAAAAAAAAATTCTATTGTTTTATTTTTATAATAAATTTTCAATGGAAACCAATAAATTCCACCTAAGGTGTGAACATATAACAACTTTATACCAACTTTGAACAAAATCCCATAAACCACTTAGTCTGGAACTTTGGGTACAGACAGACATTCATAAGGAGGGACAGACAAACTCTTATAGATTCATAGAAACACATTAACTAATTGTAGTCGGTGACCTGGCAGCCTAGGGGTAAGATGTCAGACTTTTGTGCTGGCGGCCGGGGTTCAATCCTCGGTCACGGCAAGGATTTATCTGATTACCAAACCCTTCCTTCACCTCTGACAAGACATCTTGTGAATATGGGGAATGCCAGGCCTCCACCGTGGTTCGGATTCCACGTTAAACTGTAGGTCCTTCATTTCATCTCACAATCACCTTACCATTGCACATTAGCGTTAGTGCGTATAACCCGAATGGGTAGTAAGACCCGGTGCTAATAGTAATAATAATAATAATAATTGTATAAACCACATTTTTTTAATTCTAGGGCACACAAACTATATAATTCTTTTATTAACTCGAGAGCAAAAATGTTCACAATTAAAATATATTTTTTATCTGATAAAGTAATCGAATTACTAAAACTACTTTCAAGTATTTATACATCAATTATCCATGTGATCTGATGCTGTGACTTTTAACAGATAATAATATAATAATACTAATAATATAATATGTCCATGGTGAACATGACCAAAATAATTTTTTTTTGTATTTTCTAAACTGACCTAAACATCAGGTTATTACCGATTTTTGTGATAAGCTGATCCAAATAAAATATTTTTGAATAAATTATACTATAGTTATGATATGTGGGTGGATGTAAATTTACTTTCAAAATATTTTTTCATTTAGAAAAACTATTTCTATTTTATTTCTAAGATGTTAACTTCATTGCTTTACTTTTCCGATGATATTTACGCTTAATATTCAATATTCTTTCTCCCATAGAATGATGGAGCATTTACCTAAATATTCCCTACTCATCCCTAGATCTTTGATGAAGATTTAAGCAGGCATTGTATTAAAATTATATATAACTATAAATTAATATTTAGATCTATATTTATGATTAACGGCCACCACTGTGGTCTAATGGCCTGAGTTCCTGGCGACAGATCCCGAGGCTCCAGGTTTGATACCCTGAGCTTCCAGATCTTTCCGTGGAGAAGTGTTTCTGTAACAGGGTCAAACTAAGCCTCGTGAGAACAAAATGAGGAGCTACTTGAATGAATAAGCAGCAGCTTAATTTTGTAAAAATGAGATTAATGGCTTGAGGAATAGCTGTGCTGATGACCGAATTACACCCTCTATCCACAAATGTTGGAACTATATTCGCCAAAATATGAACGCCACTAAATCGGTATAGCTTGCTTACATAGTGATACCATTGAGTTATAAAAAAATCACCAATATTATTAAAGGATTTAGTTACCCAACGATATATTTTAACAAAATATAAACTATCATATTCTGAAAATTGAAAAATTACACCTGGACACGGGAATCGAACCCGGGATCTTCGGCTTAAACCTGGATAGCTCAGTGGTAAGAGCATTGGCGTATTTAATAAGCTGAATGTCCCGGGTTAATTCCCGTGTACAGGTGTCATTTTTCAATTTTCAGATTATGATATCTAAGAGGGACTATCCCACACTAAAATGCATTAACAATAGTTTCGGCTATTTGTTTCATTAAAATATAAACTATTTTTATACACAATACACATTTGGGTTTAGTAGCGTGTAGTAAATGTATGCAAACCTATTTCATTCCAAGATAATTCTAAGTAGACATTCTAGTTAAAAGTTTGTTCCAGTTTTAAAACGTACATAATTTTATCTTATCGCAGTCGTGCACTCCTGAAATTTAAAATTATGAATCTCTTGTTTATTCAGAGTAATAACCTATAATTCTGCCTACCGTTAATGTTTCCTCCTACTAAAGAGTATTCTATAATACCACACAAGTATAAGGTGTTTCTAAAAATCACTGGGCGTGTAAAAAAAAACACTTAACACTTCGAAAACATAATTATAAGAGGGAGAATTTTTTTAAATGTATCCTGACTCGGAACTACATGTTTTTAATTAAGTTTTTTCCCCAGAGTTTTTATTTACTCTCCATCGAGGAAGATATTTTTGTTTTTTGCTATATTACTTCAGCTCTTCTCTTTTTACTGAGATAATAATATCACTTAAATAGTACCAATAAAACCGTATAAAATAATACCTTGTTTCGGCAACGTCCTGGCTATCCACTTATTTACAACTGTATGTAAGCTTTAAGTTTTAGCTCACGTGGTAACATATATGCCTGCCTAGAGTGTTAAAGAGTCCCAGGTTCAATTCTTAGCATGGCATAAAAATGTATAATTGGTATAATGTAGGTTACCCTTTAGACAGTGATGAATTAACTGCCTGGGTACTGGGTTTTGTGGCTGTTCTAAATAAAAGTCCGTTTATAAGCCCTGTGCTGATGTGGGCTTTAGGTTTAGAAAGTGAACGTGAAGTACCTCAAATAGAATATTTAAAAAAAACTATGGGTCAAGGAAGTGTAAGAAAGAATTTATAATAAGTGTACCTAAATTTGTGAAGCTAAAAATTGGAATAACATTTAGAAAAGTAAAACTTATCATAATACAGCCGGTTGGGTTTGAAATCCCAACCTCCCTATCAGATTGGCGTATTTGTAAACGTGCCTTCTTGTATGAAGGTGCCTTGGCTTTGTGTTTTAAATTTAAAACATCAATTACTGTTTCCAGCCTATGGTCAGTTTTTTATTCAATCCATATATATTCCAGTACCAGCTGGCTAGGCCTGTCCTAGCTTCATATGTCTTATAATCTAACTTAAGACTAGGACAGACACAACATCGAGTCCCCCCACCTGGTTATTCATCAATGTTAAAGGGTGAACTCATACTTCACCTATTATATATTTTTCAGCCATGCCGAGAATCGCACCCGGGACCTATATGTCAATAGATAGACACGCTACCAACTGAGCTAAGGTATTGGATTTTGTGCCTTAAAGAAGTGGTTTATCTCTGCTTCATTATTGTGATCCAAAATGTGTGTGTTTTACGATACCTCTCCATTTTTTATTGTTTCTTTTCTCAGACCATTTAACTTCTCAGGAAAGTTACGGAAGTGGGGAAAGTAATTCACACAATGTTCTGAGATCTGACTGGCCTCGGTGGCGTAGTTGGCTAACGCGCTTGTCGTGTTGAAGCTCGACTGCTGAGGATGGGGAGATCGAGGTTCGAATCTCGGTCGGGTGAACTAGGGGTGTTTTTTCCTAAATGGTTTTTTCCACTCTCCCTCCACGCAAATGCGGGTTCACTTCCTCTAATTCACCTTCCCAATTCCTAATACATTAACGTAATTAATACTTAAAGCGTATAAACTGAATGGGTAGTAAGACGCGGTGTTAAATATTATTATTATTATTATTCTGAGATCTGGATAAGTTAGTGTTATTTGCAGAGGAAGAGCCTTATTTGACAGCTGGAAACATATAAAAAAAACGCATTCATACTTCAAGTCATGTGATGTGAAACTGTCACTCTTAAAACTTATATTACCAGTTTCGGTGATGATTTAAGAAGTTACTCTCGCAATAGAATGTCCTGTAGATGACGGGAAGATCAGAGTTAAAATTCCGGTTGGGTGTATTGAATATAATTTTTGCTAAGTGATTTTTTCACTCTTACTCCACGCTAATGTCCGTACATTTTATCTAAATGCAACCTTCCTCCCAACTAACACATTAGTGTAATTAGTACACACACGTGTAACACGAACGGGTAGTAAACGGGGCGCTAGAAAAATAGTAAAATATGGTCAATGTTGACCATTAAAGAAAAAGCCTGTATTTTCCTACGAAAATTGGACTACATTTTACTTCGATTCCTCTTCAAAGGTCTTAAACTACTTCCCTCACCCCATTTCCTATTATTTCATATTCTGCAGGTTCTTAATCCAGGGGCAGAAGGGCATCATCTGGGAGGTTTGGCAGTTCCCCCCCCTTTACCCCTCCCCTATCCAAATTGGTATGGATCCACCAAGGTGCTTCTCCGAAACAGCGGGTGGGCCTAGGCTTGACCTACTGGTCCGTATCTTATTTCCTCCCTTACTTTGTGGAGGAGGAAGGGAGGATGGGGAGACGAGGTCGGACCAAAACCTCATCTAACCCAGCTAGAGCAGGATAGGAAAGGATTATTTCCAAGGTTATTTAGCTAAGCAGAGAAGCGAGACTCCAATTTTCATGATATTACCCTTTTAAAAAATACATCCTTTTTTGCGATCAACATTTGAAACATTTTCATATATTATTAATGTTATTTTATAGGTATTGATAATATATATCTAAAATGAACAGCTGCAAATCACATAGCCTGATGTATGAATAAATGGAAGTAAATCTCGATTAGATATTATAGCTGTTAGATTAGGCTCTTCTTATGAAAATTGTACTGTAGTTGAGGAGTAAGCTTCGTCACATTTAACGTGGTCGAGGGGTCAATAATGCTAACCACAGATTTAGAGGTAATTAGTTTGAGCCTGGTCGATGGTTTGAAGAAGTTATTCGTGGATGTATTATTTTGTATTGTCAATCAAGACCTTGTCTAAATACATGTTTTATATTTAAGAAGTTTAGTAGTAGTTTATAAAATTTTGTTTTGGGGCTGATACAGGTCTCTCGGTTAGTTAACCTAATTTGTTTTGTTTTTGCAACCCATCCTATTACTAGTCCAGGCTATCTGTTTATTTACACTAATGAATTAGGGTTTGCAAATTAATTTAACATCGATTAATAGCAAACATGAGATTAATAGTAAGTTAGTAAAAATAAGTGTATAGGATCAGTTAATATCTAATAACTTTTTTGAAGTATTTTCTATTTTTAATCAAGTTGTAAAATTATATATGTATATATATATATATATAGTAAAAATTAGTTCATGATAATGGATATTTGTTTGAAGCTAGATAAACTAAACATGAAAATGTTTAGTTGTAATGAGAAATGAATGTTTTTTCACCATGCAAAGCCCATAAGTTGTTTTTGTTCCTGAAAGAAAGTTTTAATAAGCCTTAAGGATTTTGGACATCTTTTTCTTAAAATAAAAAGTGTGTAATTTTGTTTAGTAAATATGTATTTCATTTAAGGGCTGACATATTTTCATTGATAGAAGAGAATAAATATATGTAAATTTTGAATTATTTATTCCCACCTTTGGGTGAAAAGAATCATAGTTAAGTGTAGGACCCGCTTCAGTGGTCGAATAGTCTAAGGTGTCAACCTCGTGTTAAACTCTCCTGCTGATGACAAGGAGATATGGACTTTAATCTCGGTCGGGTCAACTGAAGGTGGTTTTTCCCTAAATGGTTTCCCATTCTCCTTCCAAAAAAAATTGGGTAGAATACTTCTAAAATTCTTCATTACTCATCCCCACCATCTTAAGAGTAATTATCATATAATATGTGTATAGCCTTAACAGGTACTAAGACGTGGTGGTAAAAATTTAAAATAAAAGTAGGCCCATACTTCCAATAAAAGCAGTACATTTCAATTATTTTAAGTGTAGTTGAAAAACTACATCTTGGCTCGGAAGTTTAACCAATGAACTTTAGCTTAGTGAGCCAAGGACATTATATTATTTGGATTTTCTTAGCACTGCAGGTTACCACCCTTCAGGTTATACGCCTATGAACTAATGACGCTAACATTTTAGGTATTAGGAAGGTATAATTCAGCTGATGTGTATCCTAATTTGCGTGTATGGGGAATGGAAAACCATTTATAGAATACCACCCACAGTATATCTGGCTGGGATCGAACCCAAATCTCTCCAGTATCGGGAGTATAGTATCAACACGAGAGTAGCGTTTTAAATCATGCGACCACCAAAGTGGGTACTATACTGTCAAAATTACACACAATTTTCTATAAATAGAGAGAAATGGAAAGGATATTTGACGCTCCATAGTGTAAAAAACAAAAAAAAATTGCCTGTTATTGGTTCTTCTTTCATTAAAATGTCCAAAGATACCTGCTAAAATGATAATTTGTTTTCTTCCTTTAATTTGTACGTTTAAGTGAAACCTTTTTATATTCATTTTCTGCCACTATTTGGGTTAGTTTCGATGACAGACACATGTGGGTTAGTTAGCCTTTCATAGTGATAAATTTAAGGCTGGGGTCTGGGTGCTGTGTCTGTTTTAGTTTTAACGCCGCATGGTGATATAATTAGCCGTTTAAGAAAGTGAAAGTTAAATATATCTCAAATAAAACTATATATATAATTATTTCTAATCGACTAAATGTAATTGCAGACGAGTGTACTTCAGGTAATTGAACCTATGACCATCAACTGTTGAGACAATTACTGTTTTGGACCGCCCACTTTAAGTGAGGGGTGAATGACACTATCCAGTCTCCGTTGAAGTTATGACACCCGATCTCCTCCTCTCCCTTTCACACCAATGCACACATGTAGTACAGTCTCGTTCAAAAATATATTGCCGATAGGTTAGGATAGATCATAATGAAAATCGTTTCAATACCTAATGATTACATACTAGTTTCCCCTATTCTTCCAAGTGAAAGCTGACGTGGTTATTAAAATTGAACCTCTTTTCATAGTTCTGTTTTTTTTAAATGATAATCTTTTTAAAACATCTTTTAACAAGTACTGAAATTAGAGAGTGTAATGATTATATTTTACACATTCCTTTTAACCAGTTAATAGAAACAATTAGATCTAATGTAACGTAATTAAATTCAAACTTTATTTAATTTACACCATAACTCGCAGTAAATATCTACGTTGTTCAGCATCCTTATGTCTATCTTTATCAGCCACCCAGGCAAAATCTTCTCCAAGGACATGGAGGGAGAAGCCACAAAATACTTATTTATTTTTCTAAAATAATTTACTTTAAAGGTAGTTTACACACAAACAATTATAGATTTTTTTTTTAGAAATAGGCCATAAATATTGATTTCAAAATGTGTATATAATTAAAAAAAAATCGTGATAAAAAGATTTATTTTTTTTAAACTAAAAATAATTTCAGGGTACTTAACAAACAAATTAGTTTTGAAAACTTTTAACTCTATTAAAAAATACAGTCTGGTTTAAAATTTATATACATAAATAGTGTTTATTGTGATTAACAAGATCATATGTTTGGTTTTATGAGAATTATTTAATTAAGTGTGGTTTACTGACAATTTTTGTATTTCAACAATAATACACGATATGGTAAATTTGATGCAATTTGTCTTACCATTTATTTTAAATAGAATACAGAAAACCACGCCAAGATGTTAGGTCTGGTTTGAACTGTGTTACCTTCCCTCATATAGGTGTTATCCGTGGTGTAAGACTGGCCATTAAGGAACAAATTATATCTCTCGTATGCCCATTTTAATATAATTTAATCAAATCGATAAAAAATAGAATTCCGAAAGACAGAAACTATTATAATATAGGATAAAAGAGATACAGGGATAATATAATTTGACAAATATTATATTCCACCGAGAATTTATTATTGAAACTTCTTTTAGAGGAATGGACAAATACAGCACCCTTGACGAACTCGTACACAACTGGGGTCGTAATTAAAATGTTATTTGTATTCCTGCTCATCTTATTTCCCGCAGCCATTATACACTAACCATGGTGTCACGTTGTGGAGGGTCTGTTTGAAATAATTTCATAATCATTGGCGTGGAAATATATTAGAAAACATTTAACGTCTGAGTTACCTTTAGGGTGGTATGGTTATGAGATCTGAGGTGAAATACTCACATTGAACCTAAACCATTGGGCACATGGGTTAAGGAGTTCTTCTCGTCTGGTATGGTTTTCTGGTGGTGGGTAATTTGGGGCGTGGGGGCTATAATCCCTTGCTAATATAATGAGGGTATTATTTTCTTAAATGGTTTTCCATTCTCCCTCTACCCAAATACCCTTCCCCTAAATTCAACTATTCTACTCCTTTTCACATTATAGTAAATAGCAAGTAGGTGTATAACCTGAAAAGGTATTAAAATTCGGTGATAAAAGAATACTGATTAACAACATAATCGATTGTAAGGGTTTTATTTCATTTTAGGTTATTTGGTCAGCTAATCACGTTGATATTTAATTAAAAGTTTCTAAGAATATCAAGCAAAATTAAAGGAAAAAGGGGTTCTACTTTTTTTCACATTTCATAAAGGTTAAAGAGTGGAGAAAGGCTGCCTCTTTTTTATCTCCTTTTTAATATTTATTATGTGCGGTTATTTCACACCCAGATATTATTTTGTGTCACATAGGGGGTGATCTTCATTTATCCCATAATGAATACAACAGGGGTGCAAATTTTAAATCTCTTTTTGGACGAATTAAACCCTTGCGACAAAACTGGGCGTGATGACACAAAATATAAATCAACAAGTTTTTTTTTCGTTCTTGCCTGTACATAATATGAAAACACACACACACTTACAACACTGTCATTAAGAAGATTCCTCGGGCGTAGGTTTACTTTCATTGTTACTTGTCTAATCGTAAATAATAGCAGCCAACCTTGCGTAGGATCCCATATTGTATTACCAGTTTGGTAGGAACCGTTTTTCTAGCCACGTTGTTGCCAAATCACAACTTCTTTTATTTCTTTTCCCAATTCTATCGTTTTTAAATTTGGCTTGCACTTACTCCACCTCCTCTGATAAAGAGAATAAGTGGTTTAATCTTGATCTAAGATTTAAAAAAGGGGTTGAATACGTAAGTGGTTCAATATTTCAATAAAATAATTTACAGTGAGTGAATAAATTCAAGCTGTCTATGTGTTTTATTAGTAATTATGAAAAAAAATCTCAAGTATCTAGGACCTAAGATCAAATCCTCGTGTTGCCAACGTAAATATAATAATAATAATAATATTTATCACCGCGTCTTACTACCCGTTCGGGTTATACGCTTTAAGTACTAATTACGCTAATGGATAAAGAATTAGGGAAGTTGAGTTAGAGGAAGTGAACCCGCATTTGCGTGGAGGGAGAGTGGAAAACCATTTAGGAAAAACCGCCCCCAGTTCAACCGACCGAGATTCGAACCTCGATCTCCCCGTCCTCAGCAGTCGAGCTCAACACAGCAAGCGCGTTAGCCAACTACGCCACCGAGGCGGGTGCCAACGTAAATAAATTGTCGGGTAACAAGTTGGCTACTGCTTTTCAAACATGTAGTGTACACTCTGTTTAACTCGAAAGGTACCAAAATGACACTATGCTGCAGCTTATAAGATAGGGTTATAGTTTCATTGGTCAAGGTAAGACTGTTCACCTTCCGGGGTACTGTACTTTTTTTTTATCGTATGGTAGATGTGACTGGTAGGGATATCACATCTGATTCTGTCCCCTGTATGTAGACTATTCGTCGCTCTGGTAGCACAGATAATTCATCAGGGTACACTATATGAGGTTGGCTATACGTCGTACCCACAATGAGATGATGTGACGAGAGTTATAAGGGGGTGTTCAAGTACTACGTAAGCACATTTTTTGCCATTTTAACCCCTTCCCCACCCTCTTGTAAGCCAAAATAAGTAAATGTCTGAACCCCTGCCACCGAATTCTTACGTAAAATGTGTCAACTTTTATTTAAATTTGTCAACTTTTATTTAAATTTGTTAACAGGAATAAATATTCTTTCTTTCGTGAAATTTTGCCTATAGCCTGACCAGGTAGTAAGACGTGATGATAAAAAACTATTAAAAATGCATACAATTTATAATTTTCTTGTTAGTATTAACATAAAGATGTAAATTAATATTCCGAAATAATTGACAATTAACACTGGTATACAATGAATTTGAATTTATTGAACAGGTAAAATTAAAACAAGTTATAAGATTTTAAAAGTTTAAAATTTTAATTCACTTTTAATTGAAGATATAAAAAAAATATTATTAGTGAATACACTAATATTATATTTATAAAAAAAATACCCAAAGGCTTAAGACTCAATTTAATCCTATAACCAAGGTCCTTTAATCCACGTCCAAACACTTTAGATTACTATGTTTATATTTTAGTGTTGGAGGGTCGGGGTGTGGGGGGCTAGGTCACACAAGCTTTGGCTTACTTATATAGGCGTATACACTTCTTCCTCGTTTGTCCACTCAGCATCTTCATTGCTGCCCCAAGTCCAAGCCGCTTACGATGCGATGCGCCCTCCCTCAATTTTGTCTATCTTTCTCTGTCTTACGTAGGCATTGTTCTGACCCCCTACCCTCTTATTATTATTATTATTATTATTATTATTATTATTATTAGCACCGCGTCTTACTACCCGTTCGGGTTATACGCACTTACGCTAATGTGTAATGGTAGGGTGAATGTGAGATGAAATGAAGGACCTACAGTTTAACGTGGAATCTGAACCACGGTGGAGACCTGGCATTCCTCACATTCACAACCCTACCCTCTTGTCAGCATAAATAAGCAAAGCTTGAACCCCCTCCACCCCTAAGGTACTTAGGTAATATTTGAACATGCCCTTATGAAGTTGTGTGAGCCTTAACCTAATTTAAGCCAAGTTATACGCGAACGTTGGGATCATTCCCTTCTCAAGGGAAAAGTACCCAAGGTTCCAACCGGGAATCGAACCCGGGTCCACTAGGTTCGTAGCCAGGTGCACTAACCACCACACCATGGGGCCGGTTTGCTCTTTAATGATTCTAATACGAAGAAACGTTTAACAATAATAAAAGCTACTAATACAATTTTCCGGAATTAATAAGTCAAATCATGTGGACTGCAGATACCACAGTAATTGATCGAAATCGTGAATATCTACAAAATAATTACTATAATAAATTCACCCGCCTTGGTGGCGTAGTTGGCTAACGCGCTTGTCGTGTTGATCTCGACTGCAGAGGACGGGGAGATCGAGGTTCGAATCACGGTCGGGTGAACTGGGGGTGGTTTTTCCTAAATGGTTTTCCACTCTCCCTCCACGCAAATGTGGATTCATTTCCTCTAACTCAACCTTCCCAATTCCTAATCCATTAGCGTAATTAGTACTTAAAGAGTATAACCCGAACGGATAGTAAGACGCGGTGCTAAGTATTATTATTATAACTTAAATTCACTAAAATTGTATCAATGATGACTGCAAAAAATATGTTTATGTTCTTCTAAAAGTCTCCTCTAATCAAAATCCTACTATCGTCTTCACACTGTAATAAAAATTATACACACGCGTAGTTATGGTCTCATAGTTTAAGGTGTCACGGTCGCAATGAACTATATCACCGGTGACGTGGAGGTATCGGTTCTATTACTTGGCTTTGTGAATTGGGGGATGGTTTTTAACACGTCATTTACCAGCGGGGAATTATTTACCTTTCTTCTGACAATTGTGGGTGCATTTTCTCTTAGATACCCTTTCTTTCTCAGTCCATCAGAATAAATTATCAAGTATCTTAAAAATTAAGGCTTATTAATAACAAATCAAACATATTTTTAAATATATTATTGAAATATAACCCAAAAAATGCATACATTGCATTAAATAAATACGGCCAATTTAAGTGTGTTCTTTTCCAGTTGAGTTGTTTGTTACTAAAAATTAATCTGAATAAAAAATGTTTTTAGACTCTCAACGCATATTCATGTAAAAATATACTGTTTATAATAGTAGGTTTGAATATATAATTTAAGTCATTCAAATAAGATGTTGCAGGAACCGAATATTTTCTTAGAATGTCAAAACATGACACTTTTCTTAAATATAACCATTACGTAAAGAAATTTTGGTGGCACTATTTTAAACTCTAATGATTTATTAATTTTCAATATTTTATTATAATTACAAACGATGTCAAGAAGTATTTAAAAAAGATATTTGGCTCATAGCTGGCACGTTAGTAAACCTATATAAAATAGTCAAAAACGCCAAAATTTATCTTCAAATACATTTTTCACGGGCATAGTTTTCCTATTTTCAATGTAAACCAGAAAAAATCACTTAAATAATGCTTTAAAATCAATACATCATGTATTTGTATTTTTATTCTTACAGTACAGCCTCTTCTTAAAAAATAACCTGGTATTTAAAAATATGTCTCATTTTGTGGTAAAGAGGGTAATGTTGTTAATAAGAAATCAGCATCAATGCCATTAATATTTATAAGTTTTTTTTAAGTATAGCCCGAATGGGTAGTAAGACGTGTTGCTAAATAAAACATATATATAAGTTTTTAGCTTATCTAGGAAATGACAGGCTGAAAACAAACTTAACTTTATGCTGGAAGTTCTTTCCTTTGGAACCCCCTTAAACTACACAAAGTTTGGTCCTAATCAGTTGAGTACTATAGGCGTGTGTAGCAGAATAAAAATTAAATTACCTTATTTATGATACACTCATGTGCAAGCTAACATCATGATCGTAGTGTATTAGCTAGTGAAGGATTAATTTATGAGGTTTTTTTTATGTAAAGCTGCTTCCATAAATCTTGCTCAAGACTAAAGTTTTATTTTGTCCAATTAAACCAGTTGTTAATCTTATAATCTCTTTAGTATAGACAAATATCGAGTATTGGGCGCCTACCTATCCCATTATAAAACTAGTGCACCATTCCTTGATGGGGAATCTATAGATACGAAAAATAACTGCCAATCATTTGCCAAACTACTTAACAAACTGTCGTAGATTGCAATGTGACTTTCCAATCGGTTTAAATAGAATCTATTGAGACTCTAGTAAATAAAGCTATCATTAATACTTATGTTTGAGTAATCAGTTGTATATATTACGTTCCACTATTCATCATGACTATTTTTAAATATACACTAATGTATAAGGGTGAGGAGGGCAGAATTTAAGAATTAATGTATCCACATTTTTGTGGTGGTAGAGCGAGAAACTCTTTTCTGAATACACTTCAGTAAACCCAGTTGAGATCAAATTAAAAACAGACAAGACTCTATTGAATCATTTTTTTTTTAAATCATCAAGTACATATTGTAAAAATGTGGGTGACCACATGGTCTATTGAAGCAAGTATTAAAATATGTTCAATATTTTTACAAACAGATTGATTATTTTAGCCACTGGATAATGAACTCGAGTGGTCCTCTGGGATTAAAAAGAAGAGTTGTTGTTAGCTGGCAGCTAGAACTAGTAATTGATAGTGATACTATTAAATAACGCATGTACAACAGGGAGAGAGAAAAATTGAGGGTAAAGGAGACACCAAAAAGCATTCAGTTGAGAAAAAAAATCATTTGATAACATCCCCATTTAAAATAGTATTCTTACTAATTAAAATATCATAGTAATAATCTCATGAAACGTTTTAAACTTTATCATTGTTAACTTCCTTTATCCACACACATTTTTTTTTTTTGTAAATCAGTGGTGGCCAGACTATTTTTACAGGAACACCACATCCAATATCATGTGAAAAATACAATACAATTGTATAAAGCCTATATTTTTTGGCTCCTGAGTGAGGTATAGAGAGTTCTGGTCTATTTATATTTATTTTATGTGATATTTAAAAAAAAATTAAAATATTATAAAATAATCTCTATATAAAATACTTCTATTAGGTAGAAATAATCATTAATGTACATAATATACAATCCAGAAAAAGCTTAAGACTATTTAAAAAAATATGGATGATAAATAATTGGTATAAATTAACTTACTTCGTTATTGTCTAGCTATTTTTTTATTAATAATAACGATTAGTAAAATAACCACATTCTATAGTAAATCACAACTAGTTTTAGTAAGAAAACTTTTTTTCCAGTACCATATATTACAAATGTTTTGGGTAATAGGCTACACCTATGTGCTTTCTACGCTAATGGGTTTGGGATAGGAAAGGTTGAATTTAAAGGAAATGTATCATTATTTTCCTGGTGTGAGAGTGAGAAACCATTTATGGATAAGCCACCCTCATTACACCGGATTGGGATCAAACTATAATCTCCTCGTAACTAGCAGGCCATTTTGTTGAGAGGGTTACTCCTTAGACCACACAGCCACCGAAGTGGGTAATAAAACACATTCAAATAAAAAATGCTATTTGTGTTTGAATGAGTTTTTTTTTTAGCTGTTTGGTATTAATCGATGTTGTTCTTTTTCGTTGAAGAAGCACGAAGAATAAACCTGGAGAATGCCACTTAAATGTCTTAGAGTGGGACTAATGGCACGTGTGCCACGGGTTGTCCACCTCTTTCATATATACTCACGTGATATAAAGCTTAGTATATGGACTACTGGTAACGAAAATTTGAGGCTCTAATCCCACATGTGTGTTGAGAGGTTATTCATGTCAATAACTGGTTTAGCGTATTTTCAAAACTTATAATTCATCCAATAGAAAAACTTTCAATGCAATGAACAGGAAACACTTAGATTATGCAAGGAAATAGACTAATAAAATGAAGGTTTTCTTTTAAAATCATATTCTTTATAATAACACATATTTTAAGACACCTTGCCTAAAACTAAACACTTTGTTCCACCTTATTGGTCTTGGGATAAAGTGCTCACCCCTAGTTCCAATGTTCATGGGTTCTAACCCAGCTGAGGTAAATTGATTTTTATTGAGAAATAAAAATACGTAGCATATTTTACTTCTGAAGGGAAGTAAAGCCGTCAGTCTCATGACAACTATGGCATGTAAAATGACTCTGGAAGGTATATGAAAATACCTTTACCGGCAAAATTGGTAGGTCATTTTGCTCACGCTCATAGAAATTCTCGTGTTATGATATAATCTTTATGTTCAGCAAGTGCACGTTAATTACCTCAAATAAATTAGGAAAAAGTGTTTGAAATACGTCCATCTATAACCTAACTTTCTTTCGAATTAACATGGCGGAGAGCTAAAAACAATTACTGAGCCTGGTTTAACGCATTCAGATGTTTCTTCATGAGATCTATATATTTCACTTTTGATATATAGTATCAAAATAGATAAAATGACATATATCAAATAATAAAATATGTTCAATTTCAACCATGTGTTTGTATTTCATTAAAAAAAATCTCTAAAAAAATTGGACTGTAGATCTGTCTCCATAAGACACTTGCTAATAAATAAGTATGCCAAACTCTTTGATTATGTTAAGTGGAAGCTAGACATTAATACTATAATTTAAGTACTAAACAAAACATAAATTATTTTTGTGATGCCCCAAAAAATATTGCAATCGTGTGTTCAAAGTATATTCGATTATTTATGAAAATCACGAAGCAAACCCATGTAACTAAATTACTACTATCATATCACTGCCTCTAGTCGTTATAATTACAATTTATGATTCGGTTATAAACTAAACTTGTCTCGTCAAGAAGGTTAAAAAACTTTGAGGGGAAAAAAAAAACGGTCAGTCTATTTGGCGTTCGACGGAATGAACGAGAAGTGACTTGGAAAAGGGAAAGTTTTTCAATGTAATAGTGGTATATGTAACAGTATTGTTTGAAAATTAATATACTGTAGAACTTTTTTAATTCTATAAGTCCAAAGGATATTTGAAACAAAACTAAATATCTTGAATTTGAACTAACCGTTTATAAGAGTATCTAGGCAGCTAGTAAACAATAAATCAATAACCTCAAAATATGCTAAAAATAAATACCTACAATCGTTATATATGCTATATAAAACGTACAGTAGCCCCATGGCTTCTATGGTGTTGACTGACAGTTCACAGCTGACTTTTGGCTGACAACATTTAGGTATATACCTAAATTTTGACTATCAGAGGTGACAGCTGCTAAACACATGTTTTGCAGATCATATGGTTTGGCGTAGGGATACATAATTTGGTCTGGTAACTTTTCAAATCTGTCGGCTGTGAGCTGTCAGTCAGCACCAAATAAACCATGGAGCTACTGTACCTACACAATATTTACAACAGCAAAAACATGGTACGATGCACCGCTCAGACTTTATCCCGCTTATATCTTAAAATAGATATTTACTTAAAACTTAAAATATCTGAAAATAATAATAGGTATTTAGGTATACATTATTATAGAAACACTACACCAGAGATCGTAAAGGAAATAATATAAACTTTTACTTATTCTATGGGATTAGGAACTAGGAACACTCTTACAGAAAAATTGAGCAAAGAGAGACATCTATGTCCATTAAAGAGCATAAGACTCAAATTTATTTTCAAATAGCTGAATTAAAAACCATACATATTTGCTTATAGTTAAGAAACTATTTGTTTTATAAAAATATATTTCAAATAAAAGATTGTATCTTTAAAAATACCATGGTTTTACAATGATCAGTTATTTTGTATCTCAAATAGTTGCAGAAAAATTATGAAAATTGGAAAATCTCCTACATGTAAAGTACCCTAAAAGTAATTTTGTTTTTAATGTTTAGCAATATCCAGATTCGTATTGAGCTGGACTGCCAAGAACGTGAAGATTGAGGTTAGAATCTCGGTTGGGGGAACTTGGTGTGTTTATTTCCTAAATGGTTTTATACTCTCCATCCACACAAATGTGGGTTCACTTCCTCTAATTGCAACCCTCCTAATGCCTAACCCAATAGCGTATTTAGTAATAAAGCGTATAACCCTAACGGGTATTATAAGACGCGGTGCTAAATACATTAATAAATAAAATATCCAGATATAATATGTAATCAAAATCGTTAAAGTGAATTTTAGCAAATTTATTTTAACTTATTTTGTCCTTCAGTAAACTACCCTTAATTTTATGTTTGGATATCTAATTCCACAAAACCTCTTGGGGGGACTTAATGGAAATTCCAGATATCAAGCTTTAGCCTAACCGGTAGAGTATATTCAGCTCTAGCCTGAGATACAGACAGACGGCATTGCGATAACCACTTATTATTTTGTTTCAAGGGGGTCATTAAATGTCAATACTTATCAAAATCTCAAGTTCAATTTTTTTTACGATCAAAAAACTTTCTTTATGAGGTGTTGAGGAAAGGTAAAAAAGTAAACTTAAAATATAAAAACTTTAAGAAATAAACATACAAAAATAGCTGACTTACATCAATAAATAAACGCAAGGTGAAATTTTACTCCTTCCACGCTGTGCGTCATGTGATTAAATTGTCACATAGAAGCGATGAAATACGAGCCAAAACATCCCCTATTCTAGGAAACTTTAATTGACATTATTGGCACATGGGGAGATATTTAACAAAGATCGTTAATGCCCTTGGCCCTGTCGAGTGCAAGTCTAAATCCTATTTTGTGGGATGGGGGGTGGGAGGGTGAAAGGCGTGGCGTGGCTTCACAACCGACCAAAGTATTCTTCCGCGCCAACAAGAACTGTTGGATCATGGCAAGCGTGGATGGCGCTAGCTACTGGACAGGTCTTGCGGAAAAATCATACGTTTGAAAATATCAATTTTATTGAGAACGAGTGAAATTTTTATGTTAATATTCTCAACACTCTTTCTAATATAATGTATCAATGTTTGTTAATTGTTATGTTCTCTTATTTTTTGTTATGTAACTGGCAGTTTTATATTGAAAATTGTCGATTTTATCGATATTTGATCACTGTTAAAATTATAGAGGAGGTGTGCATATAAAAAGTATAACTTAATCAACATTCTTCTATTATTGAACAAACCGTTTCCAAAAATAAAATTGAAAAACAATAAATATTCTTAAATATAACCGTTTATTTCCACGGCTCTGCATTTTCACGCCAGATGAAAAGGGCCAATCGCCCTAAATTAAGTTTGAGACGAGTAAGATTATAAAATTAACAAAGTACAGACTTTGAATTATCCAAATATTTCCTTTTAAAATTCAAATTAAAAGCTATCTTTAACCACTGATTTAATTGGGAATTTTATGAGGCATCGTGGTGAGCTCTAACTAATCAATTTGTGACATTAATACAGGGTGATATGACTAATTTGACACTGTTTATGTTTTAAATAAGGGTGGTGATGGATTGGGTACTTTGTATATGATACATTTTTGGATTGGGCACTGTAGATTTGTCTAGAAGTATCTGTACGCAAGCTAACAGGTGTATTGGATACTTCATAGTATAATATTAATTGTAATTACAACAGACTACAGTTCAGTATAAGCCATCAAGCTGAACTTTAGCTACCCCTTATAGTATATCAGAGGTAAAATTAATTCTTAGTGAAAGGGGAACAGGGCTAGGTTAGGTTAGGTTAGGCTAGCCGTACCCAATAATTGGGAGGAAAATCGCACAACAAAGTATCAGTGCCCAATCCATATAGGGAGGGAAATCATGGTGCAATGTAGCAGTGCCCAATCCACCTTGGGAGGAAAATTGTACTACAATAACTTAATTTGGAGTCATTGACCAAGACAGTCTTTGTAAATTCTCTCAAATATTTAATGGTGTGCCTTTTGTCTTCAAATATTT
>CABFOV010002153.1:0-81432 GCA_902141375.1 Timema poppense
TGTTGTCAACTTAATAAAACTATTGTGAAATTGAAATGTTCAGTTTTCTAATTTACTTAGTTTAGCAGTATTGAGTGACACATTTTTGTTGCATTACAAGTTTTTAATAAATATATATATTTTAACATAAAAGAGGAAGAAAGTCTAAGTTGCGCACCTCGCTATATTTGTATTTTTATTTTAACAAGAAATCACGCTATTAATACTAAATAAAATAAAATATGAACGTATCTATGGAAAGTGAATTAATGCTAAATAAATAAACCCTTGTTCAATACCTTCAAAAGTAATATTTTCTTTATATTTTAGACTTCCTTCCTATTAAAAGTGAATATTCTTGACATATTTTGCACCCATCCCACTTCACACTGTATTTTGAAGAATTCTTAGGTCCACTTCACTAAACTTCCTAGATTTTCAATCAGGTTTAGTGTGCTTACAACGAGTTTTTCTCTATAACAATGTTTTTGCAATATATTTTGTTGGCTTTTTTTGTTTTATATATTCATTGAACATGTTGAATACATTCTCCTAATTAAATGGTTATTTGTTTCTTACTTCCATACATTCTCTAAGCTATTCTGTATTATATTTATTTAAAACTTTACCTCGTTATCACTGACCATACCCAATTTATGAAAGGTTTTGAAAAATCAATTTATAGCCAAGCTATAAAAAAACAATCATGCATTGGTTCACTCAGCTCATTGAACTTTATGATCAATTTTAATGTTAAACTTTTTTGTAAGTACAGATACAATTTAACTTATCTCACAACTCTGGATAAAGTTTGATATTTATGTCAAGGTTAGCTTTATATTAAACATAGCTACCTTCTTCAGAGTTTTGATGTTCAGCTCAAGGTCATATTTAGATTATACAAAACAGCAAATTAACTAATTTACATTCCTTAGATAAGTTTTGATTTTCAGCTCAAGGTCATATTTACATTACAAACAACTGCAAAATAACTAATTTACTTTCTTCAGACAAGTTTTTATGCTCAGCTTAAGGCCATATTTACATTATACAAAACTGCAAATGAACTAATTTACCTTCTTACCCGCCTCGGTGGCGTAGTTGGCTAACGCGCTTGTCGTGTTGAGCTCGACTGCTGAGGATGGGAAGATCGAGGTTCGAATCTCGGTCGGGTGAACTGGGTTGGTTTTTCCTAAATGGTTTTCCACTCTCCCTCCACGCAAATGCGGGTTCACTGTCTCTAATTCAACCTTCCCAATTCCTAATCCATTAGAGAAATTAGTACTTAAAGCGTATAACCCGAACGGGTAGTAAGACACGGTGCTAATATTATTATTATTATTAATTTACCTTCTTCAGATAAGTTTTGATGTTCAACTCAAGGTCATATTTACATTATACAAAACTGCAAATGATCTAATTTACTTCCTTCAGGCAATTTTTGATGCTCAGCTCAAGGTCATATTTACATTATACAAAACTGCTAATTAACTAATTTACTTCCTTCAGACAAGTTTTGATGCTCAGCTCAAGGTCATATTTACATAATACAAAACTGCTAATTAACTAATTTACTTTCCTTAGATAAGTTTTGATGTTCAGCTCAAGATCATATTTACATTACAAACAACTGCAAAATAACTAATTTACTTCCTTCAGGCAAGTTTTGATGCTCAGCTCAAGGTGATATTTACATTATACAAAACTGCTAATTAACTAATTTAGCTTCTTCAGACAAGTTTTAACGCTCTGCTCAGGGCCATCTAATCTAAATTACCCTTTATATTATGACAAGTTTGAGGTTTAGCCTGCAGAAATATCCATACTAAAAACAATGACTATAAAACTACAATCTTTTTGACAGTAGAGGATTAATTTTGACACATACATGAGGGAAACACAATCGCAACTTAATACACACTACTCTCCGTTGTGTTTGAAAGTGTTTGGTATCCTTCTGCCTATTTCTAACATCAAAACACAACACCAAATTTGTGTTATACAACAATTAACAGTCAAGTATAATGTTACTTAACACATTGGTTCCGTGGTGTAACCCAATCAATCATATATTACATTTTGTACCAGATTTACATATCTACTTCAAATGGGAAGTGAGGATGGGAGAAGGGGTGATCCTATAGCCCACATTTGTATTTAAATTTTTATTTTAAACAAATTCTTACAATCAGTTTTTATATATTTATTTATTCCGTTAATGAATATTTAAAGTATTAAATAATTTAAAAAATAAGGATGCATAATCCTGATAAATTAATATAAAAATGAAAAACTGTTCATTATTAGAGTTTTGAGTTACTATTAAGTTTACAATTTTTTTCTGCACACAGCAGTTGTATTTACAATGTGTATAGATTATAAAAACCTGTTTACCAATTCACTAAGTGAAACTGTAACATTGCTATCACTAACGAAATGAAAATAGCTCCTTGTTATTGTAAGGAAGGTCAGACATAATTAAATATAGCTATATACAACACAATAATATATTCAATGTGTAAATAAATGTCTAGTAGACACATATATGGAAGTAAAATTCATTCAAATCAAAATTAAGGAATTAATGTTATAACAGTTTGAATTGTGCTATTGAATAATCCTTCCTTTGGTCAAGTCTTATGAGATTAACTTATGATAATCTTTGTCAAATTTTTTCACTATCCAGTAAGCATTAAAAATTCATTTTGGGTGTAGGGTTGATTGAGGTGGATAAAGAACTTAAGTAATCGTACCCTTTACCTTTACGGGACCATTAAGAAAATCATATGGCAAATGTCTATTATGTAACTTTAAGTTTAAAAATCTCCCAAATTGATAAAATTGATATAAATGCTTCTTGCACAGAAAATAAATTGGTTCCTCTTTAATGTTTACTATCTAAACTATTCACGTTTTTTATCATATTAAACTTGTTATAGTTATAATAAACCTTTTGAAAATTTCGCCACTCTACTTCTGCCTCAAGGGTAATCCGTCCAAAGTATTTTTTTTAAATATAGTTTATGTTTGCAAACATTTCGATTTTTCGATTTTGGTTTAAATTAGTTCAACTTAGTTTTTCGAATCATAATGTTCTGTTCTTAGTGACCATAAGGATATAAATTTATAGTATTATTATATTTATTTTATTACTTGTATCTAATCTGGTATGCTGGTATTGGGGAAGTTGGGGTTCATGTCTCATCCTGCAATCTTGCGTGGGATTATTATTAAATGGTTTAAAACCCTCCATCTCTTATTCTTTCCGGTCTAGGACAACTGGGCGACAGTGTAAAAACGTAATGATTGATTTTTTAAGTAACTAAACTTCTGAAGTTGTTTAAAAAAATCATATCAGAGGATCATTAATTTGTTTGTATTTGTAAATTTGGAATAATTTATTTTTTTAAATTAAAAACAATCAAACGAATAAAAACCATAAAAAATACTTAACCTAACTTTACCTAATCTAATCTACTATTTTTGCAATTAAAACACACATTTAATGATGCACGCCATTTTTTTGGTGGCGCCCAGTTGGCCACGCCCAGTTTTGGCGGCGCTTTGTTGGTAATACCCAGTTGTCCGGATTCATCTTCTTTCTTCATATGTGTATATATGTAAAACATTAGAAACTATAAAATGCCAGTCAATACTCTGAACATGGTTCTAGATTTTCCCATTAACACTGCATGTCTTGATCACTGTAATCTACGAGACTTGAATATCCAAACAACGTCTTGTGATGAATACAGAATATGAAGCTCATATTTATGTAACCACTTCTACTCCTTAGTATTGTTATAACCTTTTTACTAAACATCTTACTAGGCACCTTCTTTTTGAATACCTTAGTTTGGTTTTCGTCAAGAGATGTGAGAGACCACGTTTCACTTCCTTAGAGAACGACCGAGAAAAGTGTTGTTTCGTTCTCAACTATAATAGACCTTGTATAAAGGTGTGTATGATTGTGTCATACCATTTATCTACTGAATGAATTACTAAGCTAGTTCTACTTTATGTATCTGTATAAATTGTGCATGCATTCTTTGAATCTAGGGCATTTCTTACAATCAAACCTGATTCAGGAGAGATAACATCAAATTCCTTGGAGGTCATCCATAAACAACGTAACACTTTTTTCTTATCATATTATGAAAATTGAAAAATTACACCTGGACACGGGAATAGAAGCCGTGTCCAGGTGTCATTTTTCAATTTTCAGAATATGATATCTATGAGGGAATATCCCCACTAAAATGCATTAACAATAGTTCCGGGTATTTGTTTCACTTTTTTCTTACCTTGTTAGCTCTCCCGCCCCCATATAACACCATGTAGACATTTAGCCTAGACCCCCTCCCCCAATCTGTATTACGTAACTTTCCTCACCAATAATTAAAGTCATTTAGTTATAGGGAAGTTTTGTGATAATAAAGGACGGATTAAGATTAAAAACAATTTAAAATAAATTTTAAATCCTGAATATAAATTATTTCAGAGATAATTATTATTTATACAGACATAAAGACGTAAATCTCTTATTTCTCAGGTTTATGAGGAGAAACCTCCGCTATATTTATGTTATGGATATCAGGTTTGCGATCTGAGTAAGTGCTATGTACTGAATAGGATGGCCCTCTTCTGTAGTGTAGCTACATGATGATGTTAGTGTGTCCACATACTATTCTTGATGCTGGGGGAAGACATCTACAATAATATTGTACCTTTTTTGATAGTCATATTATCATCATATAGAGAGTCATCTAAACAATTCTAGGTATACAACCTTTCTAAATTATATTTTCGATTAATCTACAATTTTACTTTAGTGAACTTATGAATTCCTAGACTCATGTTTCATTCCAACATCGATCCTGGATTCTGGCCTCACTCTCGAAAAAGACTATACGGCCAATGAAGTGGAGATCGGGTTTCGAATACCTGTCAGGTGTACTTAGAGTGGCTTTTCCTAAATGGTTTTATATTATCTCTCCATGTTAATGAGGGTAGATTACATTTAAAATTCTACCTTCCTTTTTTTTATTCCATTAGATAAATATAATAAAAAATAACTAGAATAACTTAATTCGATTACACCAACCAACAAAATGTATAATAAAATGTAGGATTCTAAAGAAAAATACCAGCATTTGCATGGAGGGAGAGTGGGAAACAATTTTGGAAAAGCAACCCTAAGTAGATCTGACTGTTAATCGAATTTCATCTCCCCAACATCGGCCGCTTAGTCTACTGAGAGAATGACAATTTAGACAATGCGGCCACCATAGCGGGTGTATAATAGTTGCATTTATATACATACACAATAGATTTAACAGAAGGGAAAATGATATAGGCTTAAATACATCAACCTTTTGAAAATAATTAATGATATTTGAAGCTTTACTTTTTATAACATGCTGCTTGTACAAAGAAATAAAACTATTGATGGACTCCTCAAACTTGCCTTTAGATAAATTCTGTACTTTTGCTTCTTTCCATTTCAATACAGCTTTTGAGAATCCTTCACGTTTTTTTACTTCTGGATATCGCTTTCTATATGCAAGCAATGAACAAATCTCATCTTTTTGAAGAAATTAGTTTTGTTTTTGTACAAACACAAGCGATTATTCATAACCTATTTAAAAGAATGTGCAGTAGGAATCTAAATTATACTCAAACTAAACTATACATATAAATTAAGATTGCTTCGACTGACAGCTGTTATCCAAATAAAATCCCGTGAGGGGATCAGTAGATTGGACAAATTTAAACAAGGGTGGGGTATATAAACATGTCACAGTCATGTGCATGAAAATATGTCTTAGATTGTGTTTGGCGTTCGTAGTCATGGGCAGGCAATAAAACCTAAGCACATTTGAAATAATAATAAACAAAAAGTGCTAAACTTGTATTTTCAATTAAACAGATATTCGAAATTATCTAAGTATGTTTATCAAAGGTGAAAAAATGAACAATAATATTATTGTTGAATATTAGAATTTAAGTATAAGATCCGTGTTACGTAGCACTTTGATGTACCCCCCCCCCTAGATCCCCTATGTAACAGCATTAATACATTAAAGCTTACCCCTAACCCCCTTCTCGAAACGTTACTTGGTTTATGAACGACCCTTTGGTCGTAAACTCATCACTATAAAAGAGGAAATTATTATATTGCCAATGATATATTTTATGTCATTCCATTAATCAAAACTATAAGCAATTGTATCGTAAACTTTTGTTGTTGTTGACGACAAACTATTCCTTGTCATGAGTTTTGGTGGCACACTATAATGTAATTTGGCTTCATTACAGCAGACTTGGACTTGAGCATGCGTACAGAGGCACTTTTTTCGGTTTAACGGTTCAAATGTGCGTTTGTTTGTCTTCTATTCAACCACGAATTGAAATTTCATGTTAGAAACGACGAACTCAATTTCCTCATCAGTTAACTACTATTTGATTAAATACTAGTAAATTCTACGTAAAATAAACTTATTAAACGTTTGGTGTTTTTATGTTTAAAAAAACTGAAACCAAACAAATTGTTTGTATCAAAAATAAAGTAACATAAACAATAATTTTACGACACATACATTTAAAGACCGTGTCCTGCTCTTTAACTCAGAAGTTAGACAACTTACCGACTTAAATCACTAAACAAAAGAGTCTTAAGTAAAATTTGGTAGTAATTCATTATTGATCTATTTTTTAAATCATGTTTTAGCAACCGTTTGGGTTTTATACATACATTAACTACGCTAGTTGAATATAGGTTGAGGCAGGTAGAATTTTTTAGTAAATTTATCTGCATTTTTGTGGCGGTAGTGCGGGGAGTCACTCAAGAATTAAAAACACTCAGTACACCCAACCAGGTCTCGAAACTCGATATCCACATTACTGCAATCCAGTCTAACACACAAGTGACTCGTTATACTATGTGAGCAACGAGGTAAATAATTATTTATTTAAAAAATATTAATAGAAAATGCACACATACAAAAAAATAATACAACTCGTTATCTTTATGCCTTTGTTTATGAAATAAATGTTTTTTAGATATAAAATTATAAGACTGTATTTAAAAAAAATCTCAAAATTGTGTGGTACTTTCCATTATAAATGTATACCTTCCCCAAAACCACTGGAGAATAAAATGAATGCGAAAGTATTTCTTAGATTAATTCGTGTGATACGCCATTTAAAAAGAAAGCCCATTTCCCTAACATCTTACGCCGTCTTTTGGTGGTGAAACCACACACGTGCCTGCTACCTCGTGACGCGTTAAGGCGGGAGATTAATGGCTCTGGACCAATGGCATGCTAGATACAACCTTCTATCCCCCCAACGCCTTCTACAACCACCAAGACAAAGGAGTAAGCTGACATTCCAGACTCACCGGTATCTCCCCTTTTGCTGTTCTCTTCAGGAATGAAGTGAAGGTTCTCTTTCGTCGGTCGAGAAGGATGAGGATCATCCGCCATCTCTTCCCTTTTCACATTCCTGGAAAGAAAGAGGTTGTAAATGGGGTTAAAGGTGCAGAATATTAATTACGAAATATATAAATTAAATAATTTTATTTCTTTAGGAAATTTATTATTAAATTATTGATTCGGTTATTAAAGTTTATTTCAAACTTAAATTTTATAATAAATTCTAAATCACACTTATTAATTGATTACAGTAAATATAAAATAAATAATAACATTATTATATTCTCAAAGGCCTATTTCAGTAAGAATCGAGTATTGAATAATTGAGGTAAAACTTAAAGAATTGAAATCGAGAATCAATATAGAAAATTTGGTATCATCCAATCTTTAATAAATTTATAAGGGAAATTAGGTCTTTTGTACTGTATACGTGTGCACGAGCACAGACTTAAAGTCTGGAACAACGCCCACTGATGGCTTTGATGGGATTGGAGGTCAGACCCTTAAGTGCCTTAGTCAATACTACGTAGGCCTTTTCATAGACTTTTACCAGAGGGAGAAGGCGAGACTTCCCACACCACACGCAAGACAATGGCATTCCTGACATACCTACATACAAATACTATACACGGGCATTTGCTTCCAATTTTGTCCGCTGTTAAGAGATTTACACGCTACAGCTACAGTACGTAGCTATCAGTGCCCATGTCCGTTATTGGGAAGTTATTTAACTGTAACAGCCCACGTTATTTGCAGGAGAAACTTTAAATATCCACTATAAAGAAGAATATGCCATCCAGAGGTGTCGTAATTAAGGGTTATTTCACTTTAGTACAAATTACATCTAGACATAGGAATCGAGCCCAGGCTATTTGTCTTTGTGTTCCAATGCTAAACCAAAGGAACTGGGTTCAATTCCCTCCCCTAAGTGTCATTTTAAAATTATATTTTATTTAATATAAAGATGTATCCAAAAACAGCTGTATCTAAAACCAAAGTTAGTTACCACCTTCAAAAAAATAATATAATATTTTATTATTATGTATCATTTCTGAATCCTATTGTATTTACGAATAAAATGTATATCTGTATTATATATATGGTAAAACTAACTTTTAAAAGTACATATTTTTTTTAGATTATTATTAATAACTTTTACTAATGGTATACTACTGGTATAAACTTGGTGGGTTGTAAGATTCGTTGCTAAAAAGTATTATTTAATGAATATAAAGTTAGTATGGAAGGAGGTGCGAGAAAACGCCTGTGTTTTTCTAGTTTTTATGGCAAAGCATTTTTTTGACCAAAATTAATAAAATATTGCTCCAGTAGAAATATAGAGTTTACTTTTCTTCCCATGTTAATATCAAAAGTTGTTTAATAGATCTATCTGTCATGATCATGATGGCATTACCTAACAAACTTTTTGAGTGAATATCAAAAGTTATAATTAAATTCTAGAACACCCTTGACACTCATTCAAGAAATTTTAGAAAAATTTTAGAACATAAAATATACCTTTTTCTCAACCTTCAATTTATCACTGTAAAAACTACAATTCAAGTATTATAAATAAATGCGCGTAGATTGGAATAAAAACTTGTTAGCATCTGCTCAATAGAAAGGCACGTACCAACTATTACTGTATATTATGTCAAACTTTTGAATTAAGATACCAATATTTTTACACAAATAACTATATATGTAGAATAAACCTAAAGTATAGTAAAATCGTATGAGAAGAACCAAACATTTCCCCAAATAAAAAAATATTTATAGAAGAGCAGTAACAAAATTTGCAGGAGGTAAATATAAATTAAATGTGCTCTGTCTAGTTTAAACCCAAACCTTCTAGGTGAGGTGACGTTTGTGACGGTGCCAGAAACGGAATGAATTTGTACCGAAGCAGAAAAAAAAATCTGTGAATTCTATTTCATTTGCAATTATTTAATTATATTCTAGTATTACATTGTTTGTAATAGCGTATCACAGGAGTAATATTCATGTAAGTTACGTAATGGCCTTAAGAAAATTACACTTTCTGATATTATTTAAGCGAAATTCATCGGGCATGGTTAAAAAAATTAAATGGCACGACATTGTAAATACAAACCGGCTTCGTGGTGTAATGGTCAGTGCACCTTGCTACGAGCGTAGGGGTTCTTGTTTCAATACCCAGCTGGAAGCGTGGGTATTTTTCCCAAAAGTTTATCTACCCCAACGATAATTAAGGTTTGATAAACTTGTCTTATGTTAGATTAAAGTAATTACATTGATTCCTCACCCTAATACTCACTATCCCCATCACCTTATCTCATCGGCACATTGAAACAGCCTCCACAGAAAGGAAGTACAATTAATTCATTTATGACTCTCCTGGGCAACGCCACATTATTACTGGCTAATACGAATGGTGTAACCCAAATGCGCAATATTAATATTATTATTGTAAATACATCATTGATACGGGGCACTATTAATGAAGAGAATAATTTGAAGTGTCTTGTTACACACCGAAATGTAACAATTAGTTTAAAAAAATTAGGAAGTATACTTAAAAGTAACTTGTTACAGCCCATTGTGTAACAACTTCTTGAAATGCTTTATAGATTGATAATATATACTATAATTACAAAATGTTTCCTTAAATGTTATATAATATATAAAGTTATATCAGACTGTGGCAAAATACAAATTTAGAGAGCTGTTTTGAGAAAGTGATATATATAAATTGGCAAAAAAAACTGCACTATCGAATTGGTATTTTAGGAAAATTAAAAAACATGTTTCTCATGCACTAAAATATATACATATATATATATATTATTTTGCAATTTTTCCTTTAAATATTTTTAAGGCAAAGACAAAAACATAGTATGGACATAATGTAATTAATGGTCAAGCCATTTAATGGATAACACCACGCTAATTAAATGTAAGTGTTGCTAATAAATTAATAGATAAGTTGTGTGATATTTCCAGAAAATCGTTAGAGAAACATATGGTCTTAATTTAACCTCTAATTGTACATGTAAATTTAAAAACTTATCTGGGAAACTTGCTTATTAATGAATTGAATTCTCTTCATGTGCTTCAAAAGAAAATGTCGGTTTTTTAATATAACTAAAAAGGAAGCTCTAGGTCCTGTACAGATTTTTTCTGAAAGCCTAAATATTTGTTTCTAATGAGAAACCATCTTTATTAATGAGCTATAATATTTAAAACCGTAAAATAAGAGCTAGAATTTTAAAATCTCAGAACAAATGGA
This sequence comes from Timema poppense, assembly GCA_902141375.1. NCBI lineage: Eukaryota > Metazoa > Arthropoda > Insecta > Phasmatodea > Timematidae > Timema > Timema poppense. Next base: position 10,684 of record CABFOV010002153.1, read on the forward strand.
ATTCCAGGCAGAGCCTTGTCATATTTTATGGACAATATTTTAAAATACTTGCTAGAAAAGTTATTTCATCGGTTTTTCATATATTCAACTTCATGCAGAAGCAATGAAAGAAGTGTAGTTTTATTTCTTTTTGATATACTGCCTGATAAAAATAATAACTGTATATTATGAAAATTGCTTACTTATGTATGAAAAATGTTTGCCTCCTTTCAAAACCGTAAAGGTCAAACATGATTTCATGAGAGTATCAATTAAATATTTGCCTCCTTTCAAAACCGTAAAGGTCAAACATGATTTCAAGATAGTATCAATTAAATATTTGCCTCCTTTCAAATCCGTAAAGGTCAAACATTATTTCAAGATAGTATCAATTAAATATTTGCCTCCTTTCAAAACCTTAAAGGTCAAACATGATTTCAAGATAGTATCAATTAAATATTTGCCTCCTTTCAAAACCGTAAAGGTCAAACATTATTTCAAGATAGTATCAATTAAATATTTGCCTCCTTTTAAAACCGTAAAGCTCAAACATGATTTCATGTTAGTATCAATTAAATATTAGCCTCCTTTCCAAGCCGTAAAGGTCAAACATTATTTCAAGATAGTATCAATTAAATATTTGCCTCCTTTCAAAACCGTAAAGGTCAAACATGATTTCAAGATAGTATCAATTAAATATTTGGAAACCGATTTTCTTAAATAAGCTGTAAATGTTTGCAACTTTAATTTTAAACAGTGCCTATGAAAACAAGGGAAAAAGTATACATGTTTCAGATTACATAAGAGATTCAAAGAAACGTATTTAAATTTTTTCTTAAACAGGATATATCACAGGACATGGAGCAAAAATTTCCGTATATTATGAAGATTTTGCGAGAAAATAAATTAGGTTTTAAATATTTAGGTGATAAACAGCTGTATAGTAACAAATTGTCACATTCGTATTTGAATTGAAGGGCTTGGAGCAACAAAGTTACAATCCACATTACTCAAATTGTTCACTACAGCCATTTTCAACATTTGAAGAACCCGCCTTGGTGGCGTAGTTGGCTAACGCGCCTGTCGTGTTGAGCTCGAACGCCGAGGACGGGGAGATCGAGGTTCGAATCTCGGTCGGGTGAACTGAGGGTGGCTTTTCCTAAATGGTTTTCCACTCTACCTCCACGCAAATGCGGGTTCATTTCTTCTAATTCAACCTTCCCAATTCCTATTCCAATAGTGTAATTAGTACTTAAAGCGTATAACCCGAACGGGTAGTAAGACGCAGTGCTAAATATTAACATTTGAAGAATCATATAGTAATTATTACTTATTTTATAGTATTCATATTAAGTTATAATACAATTACATATTATATCTACCTACTCTACCAATGAAATTACTTAAAACTTTTTTCTAAATTGATAAATTTTGTACTTTTAATGCATAAGACCAATATTTTATGGCTTGTCACGTTACTGTCTCAAAATAATTAAGCAACTGTTTAAAATTAAGATAAACAAAGTATTTCATGAAAACAATATATTTATTTAAGTGCCATAAGAAACAAGATTAACTTTATTTTTATGTTCAGTTTAACTACTAAATTAGTAAATTATTACTAATTATTATCTATCGTAATATTAACTCAGTATCATTTTCATCATAAACTTCATCAGTAGGAACTAGCCCATTGAAATAATCATAGCGGATTGGCGGAATGAAAGGCAAAAAGCTATTCACATCTTGAAGTTTCTTCTTGTTGATCTTTATTAGATTCAGGTACTTTTGTTTTAGTTTTTTCAGTGTGGCATCAGCTGGTCGGCCGACTCTGCTGAGTTATACTTCTTTGAACTCTCCATTGACTGTGTGCTTGATGAACACATTTGATGGGTTTTTATAAGTAAATTTGAATGAAACAGCAGATATAAAGTCAACTGGAGATCCACACTTTATTCTTTTTAGCCTTGGTCACATTTTGTAGTAAGTTTTTGACATTTAAAATGTCTGCCTTAGTTACACACCTTAAATGGATTTTTCTTCGTAGCTTTACTAATGACGTCCAACCACATACTGGGAGTATAAATCTGTTGATATTTATTAAATGTTCATAGACAAAACAGAAACTAACTGTTATCCTTGCAATAACTTCGATTTCTATAGGCTTGTACCTAGAATCTTGAAATAAGCAATTTTATGTAAATATTTGTACACCCATATAAATCTGTTATTGGCTGCAGCAAGAATATGATAAGCCACAAATTATGTAAGGATGTACTAACATTTTTAGAGGATTGTGTTTCATCATCTGATTCATTATAGTCACTGTCTTTATGATTATCATCAGTTGTAGAACTATAACTCTCACAAGAATGGTCATTAAAATAATTGAAATCAAATAATTTTGTCCAAGTTCTACAACGCGTTCCTTGATTTCCGACATTTTGGTGTGGTTTGTCATGTTTTTCATCATAAAAAGCAATTAACATGATTATCAATATACCGCTGTTATATATATAAGATTTTTTGGAACTAACTAATCAATTAGATAGATAAACTATTGACGTAATATGTGATGCAGAAATATCATTTTTGACAAAAGTGTGTCTTGTCACTATGTTGCCCCGAGCCCTTCAATTGAAATATTTAGAGCCAAAAAACAACTAGTAGTGTTAAAGGTGGGAACAATGGACTTAATAAGGAAGAGGAAACTAAATGTATTTGAATTGGTTGAAATACTAAAATAAGAAGACTTTTACTATTAGAATTATAACTAGGAGAAACCATTACAAAAATTAAAGGTACATACTGAAATAAATATTACTGAAGTAGAGACTTGATGATATTCTCTGAGTTTATGGAAGGACTAAAAACTTTGGAAAAGTTTCGAGCCCTTTCGCTTATTTTTAATAAATCACAGTACAACAAAATCTGTAAAAAAATTATATGAATATATTATTATTATTATTATTATTATTAGCACCACGTCTTACTACCCGTTCGGGTTATACGCACTTACGCTAATGTGTAATGGTAGGGTGATTGTGAAATGAAATGAAGGACCTACAGTTTAACGTGGAATCCGAACCACGGTGGAGGCCTGGCATTCCTCACATTCACAATATGTCTTGTCAGAGGTGAAGGAAGGGTTTGGTAATCAGATAAATCTTTGCCGCGACCGAGGATTGAACCCCGGCCGCCAGCATAGAAATCTGACACCTTAAACCTAGACCGCCAAGTCACCTTATATGAATATAAATTTAACAAATTATAAAATTAATTTTACAAAACTAATAAAAATAAAGCAAGAATATTTAGTAGATTTTTATTATTATTATTATGGATTTACAGATTTTAGAACTCTCACTAATTTTAAAGGGAGACTATTAAACTTTAAATTAACCTGTATTGTACAAATACAAGTAGATTGTCTTGCATCGTGTTGATAGTCTTAAGTCTCTATCTACATGTATATGGGAGTTGCTGTATCTAATCTAAGAGACAAACAACACCTCAACATTTACCTGTACTAAAGTTGTCGTGAAATGACACCCATCTGCACCGACACGTAATCCCCTCCAGGATTTTATTCAAGTAACTTACCCCATATCCGAGCTATTTTTGTAAGCCCTTTATACACATCATCTTTATTCACGGCTTGAAAGTCCATAAAACTAAACCAAATGTTGTTAAAAGGATTTAATGCACTGTATTTTAGAAATTTCTTCCTAATTGAAGGGAAATGTTATAGACAATACATTTGGATTTAAAAAAAATCTTCCTGAAAAATTCACAGTATGAAAACCATATATTTAATTTAACACGCACGATTTTATTATTCAAAAAGTCTTATGTACAAGATATTATTTAGTGACGATTCCTTAATTACTCAACAGAGAGATTGGTGATGAATCCTTGAAATGACGCGTCACACTTGTTTAAAGCAAAGTTATATGTGAAACATTTTTAACAGTTAATAATTAATTAAATATGGCATTAAATAATATTATCTTTGAAGTACTAAATATGGGTCTTGAAAAAGATAAGTTTTACAGTAAAGCACCGAAAACGTAAGGCTCATGGCTGGATGCACGTAAAAAATGCTTGTTTTTATTAAGAATACAATATTATTACAAAAAATATTTGTGAAAAAGATCATACTTATATAAAATTTTTGAGAGACAAATTTACATTTATACTAAGATCAGTTGAAGTAACAATAATATTTATTAGCCAGCTTCAGTGGCCACATGCTCTGACGCACTAATCGCGTGTTGTACTAAACTGCCGAAGACGGGGAGATCTGGGTTCAATCCCGGTCAGGTGAATTGAAGTTTTTTCCTAAATGGTTTTACACTGTTTCTCCACGCAAATTAAGGTGCACCTCCTCTGAGCTAGGCCTTCCTAATCTCTAACCCAATTGCGTAATTATTAGAACACAGGCGTATAGCCTGAATAGGTGGTAAGACGTGGTGATACAAACATAATAGTGTATATTGACCGCATTCAAAGAAAATAACATTACAGTGAGAACATTTTTTGATAGCCAAAATTACGTCTTACTCCTCCCTTAAGGCAGTTTTCGTGTAAATGCAAAGCCATGGGAACAAACGGTTATCTTCAAGAATTTTTATTGTTTTGCTATTTTCTTTTCGGAAATGGTTTGTTTAAGAATAGGAGCATGTTGATTATATTATGTTGATTTATATACACAAATCCTCTATTATTTTAAAATTGGTCAAATATCCATAAAATTGACATTTTTCAATAGAAAACTGCCGGCTTGATAATAAAAAATAAGAACATGTAACAATTAATATACATAGATACATTATCTTAGAAGGGATGTTGAAAATATTAACATAAAAAATTCATTCCTTATTGAGAAAACTGTTTTTTTCCAAACCTATGATTTTTCCGCAAGACATGTCCGGTAGCTAGCGCCATCTACGGTTTCAGTGATCCATCTGTTGCTGTTGGCGGGGAAGGATACTTTGGTCGAGTGTGAAGTCACGCCACGCCTTTCACCCTTCCGCCCACCCTCCCATAAAATAGGTTTCAGGCTTGCACTCTACAGGGTTGAGGGCATTAACTTTAAATACAACCGTATAAGACAATTATTTTACTTTTGGTTATGCTCATTGGGTATGTGCACGGATGTTTACACGAAAGCACTGATCTATCATCTAATGATGAATATACAACAAAACGTCTCTTGCTGATGTGGGCTATATGAGGATTTAGGTTTCAATTAAATAATAAAGCAAAGTGAATTTCATTATCACATTTGTTTATAAATATTTATTTTCTATATCATTATTGGTTTTCACGTTGTAATAATAAATTGTACAACAAAATGGCACAAAATTTCCAAACCTATGATTTTTCCGCAAGACATGTCCGGTAGCTAGCGCCATCTACGGTTTCAGTGATCCATCTGTTGCTGTTGACGGAGGAAGGATACTTTGGTCGAGTGTGAAGTCACGCCACGCCTTTCACCCTTCCGCCCACCCTCCCATAAAATAGGTTTCGGGCTTTCACTCTACAGGGTTGAGGGCCTTAACTTAAAATACAATCGTATAAGACAATTATTTTACTTTTGGTTATGCTCATTGGTGATGTGCACGGATGTTTACACGATAGAAGTGATCTATCATCTGATGATGAATATACAACAAAGCGTCTCTTGCTGATGTAAGCTATATGAGGATTTAGGTTTCAATTAAATAATAAAGCAAAGTGAATTTCACTATCGCATTTGTTTATAAATATTTATTTTCTATATCATTATTGGTTTTCACGTTGTAATAATAAATTGTACAACAAAATGGCACAAAATTCATATTGTGTGTTAGAGCTTTTAAGATAATTTTCAAAAATAGGTTTTGATAAACCAACCTTAAGTATGTTTCCCTCATAAAAATAAACACATATCTTGTTAATCACATTAATTCATCTTTAAATAGATATACATTTTAGACCAAGCTGTTCAAATAAATTTAACCAAATTTAAATTTACAAAAATGAATTATTTGTAAACTATCTTAAAATCATTGACTATTTCTAAAAACTAAAACGTATTCTTATTTATCATGAAAAACTATTCCCATATTCCTATTCTGAAATCAATTTTTAAGGTGAATTTAAAAACAATTCAAGTTGTCTATTTGTATTAAGTAAACTACCCTTAAATACATTTATTTCAAATAAATAAATTTATTTCAAATAAATATACATTATTATTTATAATGTAAAATGTTTCCAGATATCGATTTCGAAACCAGTCACTAAAGCCAATTTTTTAAATAATCATATTGAATAAAAACCGTTTTCAATAAACAACACAAAACTAAATTCAACCCAAAAAACAAGTATACAGATTTATTTGTCATGTTCATATAAAGCACTCACCAAATATACATTTAAAAAATCTTTAAAACAATTTTCAAAACAATTTTAATTTTTTTAAATAAAATAAATCACACATCAGCAAACCAAACTTTATTGTATTTACCTGAAACTATGTAAACAGTGTTATTTTTCATGCCTAATAGTTTCAACATATTCATTTTGTATCAAATCATCGGGACAATATAAAATACTTAAGTCCTACAGTTTTTGAAATATAGTCCTCATTAGACTACACATTAATGAGTATTTGCCTCAAAGACAACTATACAGTGTTAATTGTAATTTCAAAAATTCCTAAGATAACCATTTGAAAATAAATCATTAAAACCATTTGTAGAATATTTTAAGTTTTTGAAAAACCTGTCATCAGCAAGCTACCCATACATTTTGAACAAAGTATTAAGACCTATTTTTGAAATCTAAAGAATTTTCAAAAGTTTCCAATCAGTATAAACTACCCTTCAACAAATATTTTCCTAAAAACAATTATTATGCAGTTCTATTTGTCATGCCAATATAATCCTAGCTATTCATTTTAAACAAAGTAATTAAATACATTTTCAAAATTATGGAAGTCTAAAAACTTACTCATCAATAAACCTCCCTTAATGCTATACTAGGGTAAAAACTAAAGGTTTTCTGATATAGCCTTATAATATCTAACTATTAAGTTTTAACAAAATCCTTCAAACCATTTCGGATCTCTGGTCAGGTACAGACAGACATAAAAACAGACAGGCAAACATGGGGTCAGATATAATGCTAAAATCCAAATTTTTTTGGTTCGAGTTCATATAGAACGTAAATATTTGCTATAATCTTGAGATCGATTTTTTTCACGAATATAATACCTTTTCTGAGAAAGTAAAACAATTTAGTCAACAACTAAGAATTATTATTTTGGTTCTGTTCTCCTGTATGCTCAGGTTAAACGCATATGTACTAATTATGCTAGTGAGCTAAGAATGAAGAAGGTTGAGCTTATATGAAGTGTACCCGCACTTGCGTGGAAGGATATTGGGAAATAATTTTTTAAAATCGTTCTCAACACAATCCCTGTCATCGGCATTCTAGTCTAACACGAGCGTAATGCCTTAGACCATTGGGCCACCAAAACAGATGAGAATTAAATTATAGATATATACCAGGTGAGGCATTTGACACAGGATTTTCTCGAAAATGAAGCATTTCAAATAAAAGTACTTCATTGTATTTTTATTTGAATTGTTTGAAGTTTAAAAAGTTTTTTCAATGTCAAAATTTTTCTTTTAAATGAAAATCTGTAATGCTTTTAGCGGCATTTTACTCCACACAAAAAAACAAACAACTTTACCTAAAAATTTTTATTTGCTTTCAACACCTCGTAGAAAAATATTGTGTTCGTCAAAAAAATTGAACTCGAGATTTTGATAAATGTCGACGTTTCATGATCCCCTGAAACCAAAAAAAGTTGTTTTCGTAAAGCCGTATGTCTTTACCTCGGGTTACTTCGGGTTAAGGCCAATTGGGTTAAAGCTTGGTCTCTGGAGTTTTCATAACATCTCCCCGAGTGATTTTTGAAGCTAGATATATCCAACCCTAAATTTAAGGGTAGTTTACTGGAGAAAAAAAAATCGACTTTCTCAAAATTTGTTGTAAGGATTTTAATTAGTTTTTAAATGTATACATTTTTTATTACTATAAAAAGCTGACAATTTTCATTTTCTTATGGAAATGACTTTGAGGATAAGTTTGCTGAGGGATATTTTCCAATTTTGACCATTTCTTCACAACTATTTGAGATATGAAATAATTTTTCATTATGAAGTTGTAGTACCATTAAAGATAGAAATCTTTTAATTGAAATATATTTTTATAGAACCAATAATTTCTGAACTACATTAAATATATACACTTTTTAATTCATGTCTTCGAAAATGAACATGATTCTTATGAACTTTTGTGGAGAAAGATGTTTCTCTTTTCTAAATATTTATGTAACAGTATTCCTAGTACTATAGAATAAGTAGCAGTGTGTATTATTTAATTTATAATCTTTGGTGTAATATTTTTATAACAATGTATAGACCTATTATTTAGTTTCAAAAATCTCACGAATTTTTAGTAAATAACTATTTTAAGATAAAAGAGGGAGAAATTCTTTGCGGTGCACAGTACCATTTATTTATTTTATATTTTCTTATGGAAATGACTTTGAGGATAAGTTTGCTGAGGGATATTTTCCAATTTTGACCATTTCTTCACAACTATTTGAGATATGAAATAATTTTTCATTATGAAGTTGTAGTACCATTAAAGATAGAAATCTTTTAATTGAAATATATTTTTATAGAACCAATAATTTCTGAACTACATTAAATATATACACTTTTTAATTCATGTCTTCGAAAATGAACATGATTCTTATGAACTTTTGTGGAGAAAGATGTTTCTCTTTTCTAAATATTTATGTAACAGTATTCCTAGTACTATAGAATAAGTAGCAGTGTGTATTATTTAATTTATAATCTTTGGTGTAATATTTTTATAACAATGTATAGACCTATTATTTAGTTTCAAAAATCTCACGAATTTTTAGTAAATAACTATTTTAAGATAAAAGAGGGAGAAATTCTTTGCGGTGCACAGTACCATTTATTTATTTTATTTAATATCAAATATTGAAATTATATTAAATAGTAGATTTATATAAAAATTTTATTCAATAATTTTTATTACATTATATTATAATCTATTAGGTTCAATGCAAAACTATTATAAATTACTTTAATAAACATTTAAAACATCAAGACACTTTTATGTGATTAAACGTTCTTGAATAAAAATTCTTATTTAAATAAAATGTTATAATATCTTGAAAATTTTAAGTTATTAAAAAAAAAGTTTCAGGCAAAGTTTTTTTTAATTGAAAATAAATGTTTGTTAAAAAAATACAGATTTTAATTTAAAAAACAAACTTGAAATTTACATAACCTTGAAGACATCTAACAAATCCAAAGTAGCTTGGGCTGTTCTCTTCTACCCTTGAAACGAAAATATTTTGTACGAAACATTTTTTTACAAAATTCTGATGTCTCAATTTAAATGCCTCACCCTGACCCAGTGTATGTAATTTCAGATTTTCTTTGAACCTCCAACGCATATTCAATATGTAAATTCTTGCTTTTCAAAGCTTACATTCATTCGTATTATATTTGAAACACACAGAGTCCAATATTACCCCCTACTATCATATAATAATCGAAGCATGCGCATCAAATCATTCATAAATGCTGGTTGGGATGCAAACACGAGGGGCGATGGGCTGTGATTAATTATTGGGGCCCAATAAGGCCTGTGGACAGTGTTTGGACGCGGGCAACGAGCGTCAACAGAATGGTTTGTACCGTAACAACAAACGAACGTCGGTAAACATTAGGTACTTTGGTGGAAAAACGGGATAGATGCGTCTGAGAGTCATACCCATCTCTTGTTCAAACTTACACATTATTAATTATTCTAGTTTTAATATTCATTAATGCAGTCACTTAACACCATGTATCCTAAATAAATTAGATGTACGGATGAGAAGTGCATATTTAAAACAAGTTTAACAGCATAGGTAGATAATAAGATAACAAAGACAATAGTTTTTTTTAATCACATGTGTGTAGAATTACTTTTAATGCACCCAGGCGGGATTCTGAACTCGAGCACGAAATATCCCATTTCTTTAAACCCTATATATAGCAAGTTTGGGAGGTGATAAAATCTGTAAGATAAATTATATAGGCCTATAGACTATAGTGATGGTTAAAGTGTACTCCGGATGGTAAGTCAGCACACAGCTCATAGACGCAAGACAGTACGTTGTAGGTGTACATTCTGAATATTCATGCCAGTGGCGGGACTATACTTTTTTCCAGGTTAAGCAGATTTTTTAAAAGTTCTAATTACCTTATTCAGTGGTTGGGTAGTCTCTTGCGATAGATGGAGACCCATTGGATGATGGGAGGATACTGTGAAGGGGGAGGGGAAGGTTGGCCTTGATTGAGAATTTTAGATGTATTTGCTCTCGTGGAAGTTTCCCTGACCCAGGCAGGACAAGATGGGGAACTATTGGAGGAGAAAGGATAACATTAACTGTTTTAAGTTGCTCTAATTACTCTGGCAACTATCTATGACATTCCAACGATAAATACCTATATAATTTAAAGGTATATTTTAATGGATAAAATTGAATTAGACAGAATGATATTATAGGAAATGAACCTTAAATAGCGTCAGAAGGGAAAACCACGGTAATTAATGAGATGGCGAAAACCACTCCCAGTGATCTTGGCCAAGATTCTAAACTAGATCTCATTGACAATAGGAAACCATTACATTGCTTGCTTGATGCCCCAAGGTAACATGACCACTGGACCGGTTATTAATCAGTTGTTTATTTTTAGTATGCTTCTCTGCGTTTACTCACTGCTAAAAACTTAAACTATATGATATAGAGGAATTGAATGAGGTAGGTTAATTTTTGGGACCTCAATACAATCAGTACCATCCCGTGGAGAGAATGTAAAACCATAATAAATATAAAAATGTACAGAGTTCAGTATTAAATCTCATCTGCTTGGATTAGTGTAAATTATATAACTTCTGTAGATAGATCTTTTGATATTATTATAGATAATATATATTGTGTATAATCTACTTCTTATTTCCATCTGAATGTAACTACACAAATTGAGTAGTACATGCTTCGCTGGTTGCATGGTCCAAGGCGTCCCTCTCGTGTTGATAAGTTCTTTGCTCCAAGTCTTAATACCCATCCAATCTATCCAAATCTAACCACAAATATTGGGTAATGCCTGCCTCAGTGGCCGCATGGTATACGAGTAATACGTCCCTGTCGTGGTAAAATACTAATACTAATAAAATACTAATAACAGATACCAATGGGTGTGCTGAATGTTGTGTATTCAAAATACCTTTCTATTCTCCATACACGCAAATTAGGGTACACTTTCTCTAAATTCAAACTTCCCTATCCCTGACTCACAAGTGTATAGAGTATATATGCAAAATATACCCTAATTTGCGTTGAAAGGGTGAGAAATAGTGAAAATATTTCGAACGAAAACCTCTTTTAAACACAGCTGATATTCACACCTTGACTTCTTAGTAACTAGCAAACCGGGATATATATAAGCTTAACATTTAGTCCATCCGGCAATTATTATCAAGAGGTTGGCTGTCAAGGTTGTTTCATTGGCAACGAGTTTGACTGGATAACTCAACTTAGTCCTTGGATATGTGGCTTCGTAGCAAAATCCTGCTGGTTGAACTGATGTAATATTTCACATTTTCTTTTTTTTTCTCTAATTTTATTCGTATATATCGTAAATATTATTAAAATCTACATTTTTTTTCTACATAATTTCGCGTGTCGTTAATAGACACAACAGCTGGCAAGACACGATACACCAGTACAAATCAAAGCATAGTTATAATCTTTGTTATTTAATATAATATCAGCAAGCGGTTCCTGAAATATTCTTAAGCGTTTCACTGCGTAGAGTCTAGAAAATTAATAATATAGAATCCAACCCACTCTGCCATTGTGATTGCATTATTTCAGACCTCCTAGGTGAGGATTAGGATTGTAAGCCACTATAATGACCCCGTCGATATTGGTAGATCAATCAAGCCTACACATTAACTGTGCTTCAATATCTACCTCTCACATTTCGTAAGTGATTCAAGAATACCTCCACCCTAGATACCATTCGCTGTTTAGTTCATCTCTGAACCTAGCGCTTTCTCAATAGTTCACATATCTCAGCCACACACACACATATATATATCAGTCATAAATATATACAGGATGATTAAAAAGTCTCCATACATTGGTAGAACTAATAAATGAATTGCCGGGTTACAAAATGTGCTCAACGTGTCTGCCATACCAGAAAATGAACATGTAAATTCGGTTTGCCCATTTCCTTTGATCCTTTTTACTCACATTTAATGTTATTTGAAAGTAAGAAATAAAACAAAACACATTAACCGTTATTTACTATTGTACGGGCACTTTTGAATTATACTAAATATATCTCAGGCAATCATATATTTATATATTTTTAATTTCATATATCTATATATACATTAATTTTAATATTTGCAGGCCTAATGGAGGAAGACTATTTATTTGAACAGTTACTCAACCGTCTTGCTGTCAGACTGACTGCTACTAACAGTTTCTAACACATTTCCCTCTTATACTATAAGTGAACACTTCACCTCAAGTAGCTAGTTGTACTGTACGTGCTGCATGAACAAAGCTGACACGGTACCATTTTTATCTTCACTAGAATCAGAGCACTGTTATAAAGACACCACGCCTATGTTCTGTACATTTTATAACGACAATAACGTTATAATTACTTAATCTATGTACAACCTGGATAGTGGTACGCACGCAAGAATTGACTACACAATATTAATGAAAAGATATTTTTATTGGTGATATAAACCATTATCTAAATGCCTTTTTCGTCGGTGTATGTTAAAAAATAGGTATACTCTTTGACGGCAGATTAAAATATTTATTCTGGTCCAAATTCTTTCAACCAGTCACACAACTTCAGTCCAGTTCAGATAAAAAAAGAGTCATTTTATAGTTATAAAAGCAACTACAAGAGTGTTCATGTATGTCAACCTCAATTCATGTGAGCAGCAGCTGTAGCCTTTGTTTTATAATATCTCTAGATACGAAAAATTACTAGTAATTAATAGAATGTGTTTAACATCTGTATTTTCCTGAAGGTTCTTTAAATCTGAGATTAACCTCAACTTAACAATCGGAAGGTATAAAAAATAACCTTATCTTAAGAGTTAAAAACCGAACTAAATTAACTTTTATGGATTCTTAAATAAAACACACTCTCCCACTCTAATGCATATGTCTCGAAATATATACATCACCACGTAACCCGTTTGGGTTATAAGATTATAATATTATTATTATTATTATTAGCACCGCGTCTTACTAACCGTTCGGGTTATACGCACTTAAGCTAATGTGTAATGGTAGGGTGATTGTGAGATGAAATGGAGGACCTACAGTTTAACGTGGAATCCGAGCCATGGTGGAGGCCTGGCATTCCACACATTCACAAGATTTCTTGTCAGAGGTGAAGGAAGGGTTTGGTAATCAGATAAATCTTTACCGGGACCGAGGATTGAACCCCGGCTGTCAGAATAGAAGTCCGACACCTTACACCTAGACCACCAGGTCACCTATAAGATTATACTAGCTACGCTAATCAAATAGGAATGAAAACGATAGAACTGTATAGAAAATATACCTACAGTAGCCTCATGGTTTCTTTGGTGCTGACTGACAGCTAAAAGCTTTGAAAAATTACCGGACTAAATTATGTATCCCTACACCGAACCATATGATCTGCAAAAAACATGTGTTTAGCAGCTATCGCTTCTGACGGTCAAGATTTAGGTATTATATCTAAATGTTGACTGTCAGAAGTCAGCTGTGAACTGTCAGTCAGCACCAAAGAAGCCACGGGGCTACTGTACATTTGTGTGAAGGGGTGATTTTGAACGTATAGAGTAAAAAATGAACCTACCTTACTGGGATTCAAACCCATATATTCCCATCACAGGAAATCTAATCTAACATGAGAGTGACGACAGTGATCATGTGAACTCCATTGCGTGTCAAATCAAACTGAATTGTCGTTAAAGTTTGGGTGTCAGTCAATTGCATTTGGAATTTTTTTTTCATCTTATTTTATAACCCTTTAAACTAAACTAGATTTATTTACTAAAAGATATGTTTTAAGTGTTAGTGGGTGACCTGGTGGTTTAGGGGAAAGACCTCTGTACTGGTGGCCGGGGTTCAATCCTTGGTCCCGGCACAGATTTATCTGATTACCAAACCCTTCCTTCACCTCTAACAAGACATCTTGTGAATGTGAGGAATGCCAGGCCTCCACCGTGGTTTGGATTCCACCTTAGACTGTAGGTCCTTCATTTCATCTCAAAATCACCCTACCATTATACATTAGCGTAAGTGCGTATAGCCCGAACGGGTAGTAAGACGCGGTGCTAATAATAATAATAATAATAATAATAATTTAAGTGTTAGACATAATACTATTATTATTTACTAGATAAATTCATATCTTGAAAAATAAACACTTCAGCTGTCCCTCCGACTTTCATTAAAAATTTTGCAAGCATTGGTTATTTTTCAGTTTCTTATAACTTGATCTTTAAACTTATATACGTTTCCCCCTTTGGCGGTCTTATTATAATTAACTTGACATGCAAGTTTTGACCTTCAAACAAGCTTATGTAAATATATAACCTTGAGAATTGGCCTGTGAAGTGTTGAAGTTTCCAGTCGCTTCTATCATCTGTCTTGGATCAAAAAATGAAATCGTGAAAAGTCATGGTGGAAGAAGAGAGGGTCACATGGGTGGATAGAAGATAGAGAATAAACCCATGATTATATAAATAATATAAATAAATGAAGTAAAAATTTAATATATAGGTATACTAGGAGTTTTGTGAACAGTAGACCTCTCTCCTTCTATGTCATTACAGTTACTACATTCTTAACTCTTATCTTTGGATGTATAGTTGAAATTTCTCCTATAATTTGTACTTTAATTTGAAATAAATATATTTACTTTGTTCTCGTTAGTCATAAAATAAATTAATACTATATTCAATATTTCGTTATAACCACTTGGTTTGAGACGTCTGTGTCGCAAAAAATGTCAAAATTCAAAAAATACGCCCGAGATTGCTTTAATATTTTAATTCAAATTAACAGAAATGATCTATTAAACGAAACTTATTTTGAGTGGTCACCATATTGAGACTAATAATTAGACCTTAACAACATATGATTACGCAACTCAACCTATCTTTAAAAGCTTACTCTTCAATTTTGTTATAATTGATCAACTCATTTGGCAGTAATAGCGGAACAAATAAACAGACGAAATGAAATGTCAAACGGTCGAGTAAAAACAGGACCTCACTTCAACTTGGTCAATGAGATACTAGAATCCCATAATGTATTATATTTACAATACTTACAATCCTAATCCCACGGAAAAAAAACCTTATTTTCTAGTCTATATTTCCAGTAATGGGGAGGTTGAGTTTCGAATATTGGCCAGCTGTACTAGAGAATGTATTTTCTAAATCGTATCTTACTCTCACTTTACGCAAATAAGAGGACATTTCTTTTAAATTCTAACTTCATAACCACTGCTCACTTAATGTAATTACTAAGATCGACTTGGCAAGTAGTAAGACGTAATCCTTATACCACAAGGCACTGTGTTTGTGCGGTGGCCTGGTGGTCTAGGGGTAAGGTGTCAGACTTCTATGCTGGCGGCCGGGGTTCAATCCTTGGTCGCGGCAAAGATTTATCTGATCACCAAACCCTTCCTTCACCTCTGACAAGATATTTTGTGAATGTGGGGAATGCCAGGCCTACACCGTGGTTCGGATTCCACGTTAAACTGTAGGTCCTTCATTTCATCTCACAATCACCCTACCATTACACATTAGCGTAAATGCGTATAACCCGAACGGGTAGTAAGACGCGGTGCTAATAATAATAATAAAAATAATAATAATACGCTGTGTTTGTGCGTGGGAAAGTAGCTCTATTTTCTACTTGGTATTACATGGAGGGAGGGGGGACATTACAGTGTTACGTAGCACAGGTATTATTTTAACTAGTAAAAATAACAATAGAAAGAAAGTTAATAAAATAATACAGTCGGGAAATACATGCTAGTACTCTGTTAATAAGTTGTTAACATCTCGCCTGGTTTCAAGGAATATAAAACTCAGAATACACAAAACAATAATTTTACCGGTTGTTCTCTATGGGTCTGAAACATTGTATCTTACCTTACGTGACAAAAAGAGATTAGTATGTCTGAAAACAATGTTCTTAGGAAGATATTTGTTTCAAAAAGGTATTAGGCTACTGGGGAATAGATGAGGTTACATAATAATGAGTTACATACACTGTAATCAACATAATACATTGTTAGGATAATAAAGTCACACACATTAAGGTGGGCAGGACATGTAGAGCAAATGGGATACTCTAGAACAATGTTTAGGGTTTTAACTGGCAAATCCAGTGGGAAGAGAGCATTGGGAAGACCTAAACGCAGATGTGAGGGTAACATTATAATATACATTAAATAAATAGTTCTATTCACTCCACCTTATTACACCCTATCTCAAGAAAGATATAGGATGTAATGAGGGGGGCGGGGGGTGAGGGTTGAATAGAATATGTAGAGATAGAGATAGGTGGAGTACTTTGTAAGTGCTTCGATTAGCCATCGAGGGCTTGATGCTATAAAATATGTAATTAAAGGCTTATTTGCATATATTTGATTTTAAAATTATTTCTTAGAAATAAAAAAAAAAGTAAACACTTTTCCAGTTACAAGTTAATAAGACATGAAAATCCTCACACTCCATAAAAGTAACTATCCTTTAGTTATATTATTAAATATATTGAGTCCGTTAAAATAGTAATTATTAATATAATTTAATTAATTGTTTAAAAAATGTAACATGGTTTTAGTTTTTTAAGCAATTATTACATATCTAGTTTTATTGCGAAGAGTGATCATTAGCTTCTAGCATTACATAAAGTATGTTACAGAATGATATTAAATAGAGGATGGAAAGTCACACATTTAAAAATATACATTCTCAGTATAGTGGGTTTGGAGAGAATATACGCCTTTATCTCGCTGGACTAGCCGTTCGTCTAACGCCACTGGTAATATATAATATTATTTATGAAAACAAAGACAGATGTGCTGCCACACTCTCTCCAGGCAGATGCTCGTATAATTTCTCTCAATTCAACCATACTCTTCCATAGTATAATAGGGTATGTATATGGATAAAATCAATGGTTATTTTAGATATAGGAAACAGAAATTAATATATATATACACTAATCACGTAGCACAATTCTTTCATCATTTCTAATTCAAGTATTTAAATAACATAAACCAAGAAAGATTTTAGTAAAAGTTAAGACTTAGATATTATCTTAATAATTAATGTAGGTGGCCTGGTGGTCTAGGGGGTAAGGTGTCAGATTTCTGTGCTGGCGGCCGGGGTTCAATCCTCGGTCCTGGCACAGATTTATCTGATTACCAAACCCTTCCTTCACCTCTAACAAGATGTGTATTAATCACAACTTGTGAATGTGTGAAATTTCAGGCCTCCACCGTGGTTCGGATTCCACGTTAAACTGTATGTCCTCCATTTCATCTCACAGTCACCCTACCATTACACATTATCGTAAGTGCGTATAACCCGAACGGGTAGTAAGACGCGGTGCTAGTAATAATAATAATAATAATAATTAATGATTAATGAAAGTATGGGTTTAAATTGGTTGATAAATATAGTATATTGTGTATAATAGATATTGTAATTAATTTTTACAGGATGTTAGCATACTTGATATTACATATTTACATTACAACGTGTACTGTAATATGAGTCAAATAGGTTGAGCTAATAACATGACATAGTACACTATCGATAGACAACTATTTAAAAACGGAAATACAAGTCAAACATTTATAATAGTAACAACTAGTTTACTAAAGTTGTTCTAATACATTAACGGCTCGTTTTGTCTAAGTCATGTTTCATGCACGTGAGAAATATTTTCAACACCTTTTTCCTTTAAATGTGTGTTTTGGTAATACTTCTCAAAGTCTAAGTGAAACAGTGTTTCTTACGACAAAGAATATTTACAGTCAAGCTATAAATTACTCGCAGCATACTTCAGCCCATGTGCAAAACCATTTACACGTTGCAAGTGAGATTTTATGGAGGCACGAATTGATCTCATACATTAATATTGGTTTCTTTTATTTTAACAGAGTCATGCTACCCGTCCAGGATATCCGCATAAGATCAATCTAAAGGCTGGGGATAAACAGAATAGAATTAAAAGGAAATGTCCATTCATTTGAATGGTGTGAATGTGTAAACCATTGTTAGGAACAAAATATCTTCAGTACACCCAATCAAATTTGAGGTGTTTTTTCAAGATAAGCAAAGCTTGTGAAAACTGTATATCATATTAAAATAGATTTTTGTTGATACCTGACCCATCAGTGTTCTACTCAGTGATGGTAAAGATTCATAGGCACAGTTTCAACCAATTCTTATAGCTACGCCATGACACCGGTACTCAGGCATACTAAGTGACTGAAAAATGTTTTATTATGTTTTTTAAGCACCGTGTCTTTCTACCTGTTCATGTTAAATGCCTATGTAATAATTATGATAGTGAGTAAGGAATGAGGATGGTTTAATTTAGATGAGTTTTACCCACATTTACATGGAGGGAAAGTAGAAAAACATGGAGGATATCCAACCTCAGAGCACCAAGATGGTATTTCAAATCCCAATCTCCCTGCCATTGGTAGTCTAGTAAATTTCACTCACTAACGCAGGATATTACTGTTGTTATTTATAAGATATAGTTCACAATGTTTGAAATTGTCAGGTAAAAACCCTCGCTTTGTATATACATGCCATTTGCTTGGTTTCATTGCGAAAATACTTTTGGGCACTATAAAATAGTATCACAATGCGCTGTGACTGTAGCAAAAACCTCGGAACGATAAGCAAACAAATATTTCACGTCATGGATATTCTAAAGTAGTCGTATAGTGTTGCTGTCGTTGACTAATTACCACAAAGTAAAATAAACAAGAATACTTATTTTGCTTCGTGACTGTGATCATTACCATCTGCGCTGGTTGCACTCTTGCAATCTATCTGGAAGCCACTGCAACGCAGACGCTTCACTCTAGACTCGTGGGTCTGTTTCATAAAGCTACAAGTCTACAAATTACAATATAACTTCCTTGTAATTTATTCGAAATTAGAAAATTATGTTTCATAAAGCTACAAGTAAAATATTGTAGCAATAAAAAAATGTTTACAATTTCCTTTTTTTTTAACTTTATATATTTGTGGTTTAAATAATAGTCATGGTTTTTTTGTTAATAGGAAGAAATTAAAGATTAATTAATTAAGAAAGAAAACTTTATATATTAAAATAATGTTTAAACAACGCCACATCAAGTAGTCATGAAAGAGTTGATAAATTTATATTAATAAAAAAATAGAAATTTTGATGATAATAATTAATTCAACTAAAAAAAAATTTACAATATATAAATGTATTACGACAATATAATTAAAATGTATTTATTGAAAATGATGATTAAAAGAAGATAACAAATAACACCTTATTAAATATAAATATAACGCTTTAATTTCATGAAAAATCTTCGGTTGATAAATAGGTTTGAAAATCAAACGATACTAATAGATAACAAGTGTAATATTCGGAAAAGTATTTAGATCATGATCTATCATACGTGTAATTACATTTAAAATTAAATGTTATAATATTAAATAAAGGAGTCAATTGTATAACATTGAACTAATAATATAGGATAATTAAATGTATCCTATACCAGTTATAAGTGTTTCAAGACGACTTAGAATATTAAGTGTTTATATAAAACGAAAAGATTAAAGTTTACAACACATAAAAAGCATTAAGACAATATGAAGATATAGTACTATTATTTAAAATTAATAATTAATGGAGCTGTTTACATAAAACATCAAGCTATTATTATTTTAATATTTAATGTTGTGTTTCTTAATTATTGTTTGTTTGTTTTGTCACCTTGTTTTACTACTTGTTCAGTTTATACGCTATAGCTTGCTTGTAACAAGAGTGGGAAACAATTTAGGAAAGAAAAAATCCCCAGCTGACCCGATCAGGATTTTAACTTTGATCTCCCCATCATTAGCAGGTCAGACGTGAGTGATGTTTCAGACCTTTTGGTCACTGAAGCAAGTAAGTATTTGTATAGTTTGGTTTAATAAAGCAACTAGTATCTTACAAGAATTTATTTTTAATTAAAGATTATTTTCTACAGGTCTAATAACATCATTAACATAATTTACTAGTACGTTATTAATGGGTAGTTTCTACACAGACGCCCAATATACTACTGA
This sequence comes from Timema poppense, assembly GCA_902141375.1. Lineage (NCBI taxonomy): Eukaryota > Metazoa > Arthropoda > Insecta > Phasmatodea > Timematidae > Timema > Timema poppense. The sequence goes on from CABFOV010002153.1 coordinate 31,195, forward strand.
ACCTAATAAATCACCCGTATAATCACTCTATAAAACATACTTTTCATATTTATATAATTATGGAGGGTGTTGGCAAGGTGATTAATTTCATGCAACGCGCTTTACAATCTTTTCAGGCTTTACGCTTATGTACTAACTACGCTAATGGTTTTAGGGGCTATAAAGGTTATATTTAGAGGAAGTCTGGCCACATTTGATTGGAGAGAGAGTGGAAAACCATTTTGGGGAAAAACCACCTTAGCACACCCGACCGAGATTCAAAATTGTATCTTCAAATCATATACAGTCTTGTCTACTGCGATAGTACCCCATTAGACCGATATAGATAAGGTGATTATTGAGGCCAGGAGACGTCTTCTGTGAATAGTTTAAGATGAGGTTATTTAAATGTGAGAAACAAATACATAATAATAGGTAAGCTACAAAAAATGTATATATGTTTTTTAACTATTTTAATAACGCCAGCATAAAGCCACTCCTGAGTTATCCTTGGTGTTGGTCTCAGTGATAGCTCACTCAATATGTAGTAGATGATTTACACACGTCCATCATGGACTCTGTCTAAAACTATGAATGAATAATTACCACAAATACGGGATTAATGCTGGGTTTGATTTTCATTGACATGTTTTATTAGTAAAGAACAACGAAGATGATATGCGATGTGGCTTTATCCATACTAAAACTGATTTCAATATCCGGAACTTCAATATTCTGTACAACTAATTGTACAAGAGTATGCCTTCTAAACGTGTTTATATTCTAACTTAATTTATTTAACTTTTAGCAGAAAGCATTTCTAAGAATTTGTCTCAAAAATACGTCCCTAATGTCAAATAAAACTAGGAATGTGGCCCGTAACTCTCTAGTTAAAAAGTTATCCTAAGAGTAAAACACAGCTGTTTTAGAGATAAAATGCGAATTTTTTATGTGACGTTGAGCTGCAAGATATTTACAGTATCTTAGTGTTTGTCGTTAAGGTACAAAGGTTCACAAACACTTCTGTGGAGTAATTTACATACCGTGGATCAGTGTTTCCCAAAGTGTGGTACGAGTACTACCAGAAGTACGTGAAATATTTCATGGGTTGTTGTCCATATATGTGTGTGTGTGTGTGTGTGTGTGTGTGTGAGTGTGAGTGGTGCTAGAATATATATATATTCTCGCACCACATCTCTAATTTACATACCGTGGATCAGTGTTTCCCAAAGTGTGGTACGAGCACTACCAGAAGTACGTGAAATATTTCATGGGTTGTTGTCCATATATATATATATATATATGTGTGTGTGTGTGTGTGTGTGTGTGTGTGTGTGAGTGGTGCTAGAATATATATATTCTCGCACCACATCTCTCTAACCGTTCATGCTATACACCCCAATAGATATTATTATACATAAATTATTTATAATTATAATTTTGAGTTTGATCAAAATTAGTAGTTGATACTATCTAATATTAAGACACAAACTCTACGTCATCATAATTAGATCATCAATTTTTCAATTGGATTTCAGCAGCTCTCCACTTTTGTCTACACTCAACCAAATTTGTTACATCTTTGTGCTTTCTTCTGTCAAAATCGTCCATTATCCGAGTAATGCACCCTCTAGGACTTCTCCCTTCTACATCTTCTATAACCCAACTTGGTGGCGTAGTTGGTTAACGCGCTAGTCGTGTTGAGCTCTAATGCGGAGGATGGGGAGATTGAGGTTTGAATCTCGGTCGGGTGAACTGGGGTGTTTTTTCCTAAATGGTTTTCCACTCTCCCACCGCGCAAATTCGGGTTCACTTCCTCTAATTCAACCTTCCCAGATCCTAATCCATTAGCGTAATTAGTACTTAAAGCGTATAACCCGAACGGGTAGTAAGGCGTGGTGCTAAATAATAATAATATATTTCCCATAGTAGTTATCTTCATCATACTATCATAGCTAACCAACTCTTCTTTGCTGTGCACTTTAATAAAGTTTCCTTTTTAAATTGATTTTATTATCTCTTTCTTATTTGGTTAAACTTCCATCAATAATGTTTTCAACTTTCTTTTGTAAAAACACGTTTCAAATGCTTCTAATCTTTTCCTTTCGGATGCGACAATGGTCTAAGTTTTACATCCGTAAATACGTGCAACACTTCATACATATGCCTTTATAAATTTTTTCCCCGAGTTCAAATTTATGCTACTCTAGGTTTGTATTATTTTATGAAAACCTTTCCTTACCTGCACTATTTTACTTATTGTATTATCCTAAATTCTTTATGAACAAATTTTTCTTTTTATTAATAAAGCAGCCTTAGTGAGCAGATTTCTCAAAAGTTTTGTGGTCCCTTCGTAGATATTTCTTACATAACTGTCGTCCATTTTTGTGACAATATTTATTGTACAAAGTTTGATGAAAATATGAGGTGATCTAGTATATATTTTATCAAGGGCTGTGTGAATTCTCTTAATATCCTTCTTTCATAAGATAAATATGATAGTGTGATACCTCCTAAACCCATATTTCACATTGTAATTGTTTAGCTTATCTTACTACTAAGTATTCATAAAAATCTAGAACAATTTTTTATAATGTACGTGCTAGTAGATAGATGTCTTATATTTTTTTTCAGAATTGGAAAAGGTACTATGGTTAGTTCATGACTCAGAAAGTGGTACGTGACTTGAGAATTATTGGAGAACACTATTAAATCAATGAGGAGTGAGCCTTGAAGGGTTTGAGACCTTAGGAAAGGGCTGGTAAACCTGTGTCATGCAAAGCTGTTTTCTTAATACGAGATCATTGCTGAACACAGAATGATATTTTAAACGTAACTCTTGAATAGGAAATTCTAATGGCTGTTAAAAGTTAATGAGCTTTTAACCTGAAAGAATGTTTTTTGCAAATATTTATGTATGCCCATTTGTCTGTGATGCAACTACAGTTCAAAATATTATACCGATAGGGCTAAGACTTGGTATCTAGTGTTTCCATATATGTCCCATGGTTTTTTTTATAATCTGTCTAATGTTAAAATTAAGGCTAGTTTAATTTAAATGATTACTTTCTCAACCCTAGTCACTCAGTGTATTTTAATGCGAACATTCCATAAGTTAATTTAAGAAAAAATAGTGTATAATTTAATTGATTTATATCAATATATGGAAACATTTTAAAACTTATTAAAATTTCCCCTAATTCAACCAAACGTAAACATATATAATATAACATCTATTATATATTTTTGTAAGCTCCGGCCTTTTTGTGGTCCACACTATTTAGAATGGAGGAAAATATTCCACAGTAACGCCCAAGCGTTTCGGAATGATGCTTTATTTGCACACACAAAAAGTGCAATTCCTGACATGGCAAGATTAAAAAAAATAAATAGATACAGGTTTATTTATTCATTCGTTCATAATCTATCATGATCAATGTGAGTAGATCTCACAAAACCACTAATAATAAATAATTCAGAAACAAATTTATCGTGTTATGTTTAATCTAAACTAGACAGGACGTGCTTTAGCCGCTTTCAAAGATAAATGGCGCAAAATATTTGTTTTGTTTTTCGGTTGTTTCACTATAAGCCCTACCAAACGTGCAGTACAGTCCATTTTTCGTATCAATGAGCATTTTCTGGAATTTAGTCGGGCGTATACTTTTATGTAGTGATTTTAAACATAGAAGGTGACCATGCAAAAAAAAAAAGTCACGCAAGGGTTTATTTTCTATTTAAATGGATTCTATATATTGTATAAAATGTTTAGTTACACTTTAATGTGCAAGAATATCGGGTGTGGCTGTATAGGTGCATGGCCGGGCGGGTTTTACGTGAATACGCTTAGCCGCTTCCAATTTATTTCACTCCCGATAAATTCGTATTCGTTCTGAACCAGATATTGGACTATAATTGAATAGCTGATGAGCTGCTCTTGCCGGCCTTATACGTTTGGCATAATTATGGCAGGCTTTACCGCAAGTATTGGCAGACATAATTACATTGCTAGAATTTCTTTACCTCAATCCATATCTTCTTCAGCAACAGTGTAATTAAATTTAAGTATTATTAGGGCCAGTTTCATAGTCAAATTTAGTACGCCTCAAGTGCGGAGCTACACTAAGTACATGACGACACCTACCTAAACCAGAATGTAAAGGGCCAGTTTCCTATGAGAGAACGGCCCATTCCATTCGAGTTTAGGTAGGTGTCGTCATGTACTTAGTGTAGCGCCGCACTTGAGGCGTACTAAATTGGACTATGAAACTGGCCCATAGTCGTTAAATCCCTAAATATAGACGAGAGCTGTTGATTGACACTAAAATGAGCGTCGTACCACGACACAGTGCGAAGTTATCCCTAAACACTTAGAGGTAGATCCTCCTGTTGATGCCAATGTTTTCCAGTAATTCTATCAGTCGTTTCAACTTCAATCTATAAAACGTCTATTGACGGTAAATGAAACCAATATAGACATCTTTCTTGATTTATAGCATTATTATTATTAGCACCGCGTCTTACTACCCGTTCGGGTTATACGCACTTATGCTTAATGTGTAATGGTAGGGTGATTGTGAAATGAAATGGAGGGCCTACAGTTTAACGTGGAATCCGAACCATGGTGGAGGCCTGGCATTCCTCACATTCACAAGATGTCTTGTCAGAGGCGAAGGAAGGGTTTGGCAATCAGATAAATCTTTGCCGGGACCGAGGATCGAACCCCGGCCGCCAGCATAGAAGTCTGACACCTTACCCCTAGACCGCCAGGTCACCTTGATTTATAGCACTCGATCTGAAATTCTATAAGTATCCCAATGGCATCTCTGGTTCCTTGTCCTTTTATTAATCTATATTTGTCTTCTTCCATTATATTCGTAGAATTGAAAATTTATATCTGGACACGGGAATCTAACCCGGGATCTCTTTGGCTTTCCGTGTGCAGGTGTAATTTTTAAATTTTCAGGATATGATATCTATATGGAGTAAACCTCACTGAAATCATAAATAATAGCTTTGACTATTTGATGCTTCTTCCATTATACTTTATATTTCCTTTACTAGCTACCCGTTGAGTATTATTGCCAAGATATTCCTCAAATGAGAGATAAGGCTGATGGTCTTGTGGTAATTTAATTTCTGGGCTTGCTTATTTTTCTGTAGAGCCATCATAGTTCGGTCTAGAATGTCCTAAGGACGTTCTCTTGTTTCATTGATTCTATTAAATAATATTAATTTTATAAATTTTGTCAAAGCCATTAATTCTTTGTTCTCCAGTTCCTTCAGAAGGTAATCAGGTATGTCAACATCCCCAGCAGCTTTCCTTATTAGCATGACCTTTATGGCTCTTTCTAGTTCACTCTTAAAAATGACGCGTCCCCATTTTAGCGTGAATTTGTTTGGAGGCTAGCGTTGGGAAAGTAATCAGGCTGTAAGACAGGTCCACCAAAACAATTATGGCAAGTTTTTGCGAGCTCCAATCTCCCCGTAAAAAGCAGTCAAACCTATTGCAAGAAAGATATCTCAGACCATTCAATCATATAATTGGGTCATGCCATGTTAATTAAATAAAATTTATAGTTGCCATAAATATTATTAATCATGTAAATTTTTTGTTTTAGCCATATTTTGATTATTTAGATTGCTAAATATGTACTTATAAGTAAGGGATTAGTATAGTGGGGTGAATATGATTTTGTTGTGCTATGCCTCAGTAGACCGGGATTCGACTCCTTTACTGATGAACTGGAGATGTCTGGTGGACAACGAACACTCTCTCTCTTCTAAAAGTGATCTCTGGTTTTTTGATTGAAATGTTCAGACAACCGTGAGCACACCAACAATGACATAGGCCACGTCTTGTTTTCTGATAACAGGGGTATTGGTCTTCGAATACCGGCCGTAAGTATTGATTTTTTTTTATCTACTTTACCTCTTAAATATACCTTCCATCACTTAATGCCTATAGTTTGAATATGTGAAAGTACCAGATGGGTTGTGGAAAAGGTATCACTTGCTTCCCCCACCCCCTCCCCCTCTTTTTCACTCTACCAAAACTATCTTCAAAACCATTCGGTTAGAATTGAACAATGGCCTCCAGAGTCAGGCTCACTTTAATTTAATTAAGCACTGCCAGATGGGTGTACTATTAATTGTTTATACATAAATAAATAAAGTAGGGTAGTCATAGTATTTAAAAGCCACTAATTTAGCTTAAAACTTTAAAGAGACACAATATAAATATATTTTTAAGAACGTGTGGGTTGGCTTATGAATACATTCAATAGGAGCTAGTAACATTTTGAATGGTGGTATAAAGTTCTTCCTTGTGAGTCCCAAACTAGAAAAAAGCAAATCATTTCTATAGCATTACAAATATGATTCTGCTATTTTATAGCAAGACGATTCCTATACAATACTGAACTGATTCTCTAGGTTGAAATAGATATAAGGATGGTAAATGAGGTCAGTATGAACAGAACAAAAAAGCAGAAAGGGGAAAATATTAAAGCTTTGATAAAAGTAGGGGAAGAGAGGAGGATTTCTCATGAAGAAAGTAACATCCCGTGGTCTAGACGCTTTGGTTGTGTTGGGTAGGGGTGTTGGAAACGTGAAAGGGGGTTAGAGAGGCGTTCCAAAGGCGCATGCTTGACGCGTCCGCCGTAGGGCAGCGCCAGCATCGAACACGACTCTTCGTGGGATCCCTCGAAAACATTTGGCGCTCAGTCGTTTGTCGCTCTTGCTGGCAGTCACACGGACTGTAAGCTCGATCCGCGCAGCCAACAACCCACATACTTGTAAACACACATACATAGATACGCGACCAATCACAGATCTCCAGGCGACATCATCATAATATATCAAACCGATCACGAGAACCCGTGACCTTGGTCCATCAAGCAGTGTTTTATTTTTTATTTTTTTACTGGAGCGGTGTTTTCACAATCAGTCTTAAGTCGTTTCAAGTGATTGTGCCCAGGAACAGTTCTTCCACCCACCCCCCTCCCTCTATGAATTCCCGAAGTGCGATAGCTTGAAGGGGAGGTGGAGAATTTCACTGTCACATCACCAGTTTGTTTATATTTATTTAATCTGTACTTTAGCAAAACTGAGAAATTGTTGGTATTCAAAGCATATAAATGGATTCGTTTTGTAACTACTTGAAGTGATACTTAAAAAAGAGAACAACATTTATAAGAATAAATTATTTGAATAAATTAAGTCAAGTTTCAAGACATTTAAGAAAAACATGTTTTCAAGATGTTTACTTCAATAAAAGATAATATACTAGTTCATTTGTACTTTACTATTTTAAAGTATCATATTATTAATATAACTTTCGAAAAATTAAAAGCTCATTGACACCTTGGCTAAAATGTAGGCATAAAATTGTGTTAGAAACATACGCTTATTGAAAGTAAATGGAGTTTAAAAAAATAATATAAATAATTTAAATTAAGTATTACAACTAAACTTGATCAAGTGTGTTGAGCGTATCCAAAAATATTTATCTTTGTGAGAATACATTGAATATAGACCCGTATGCCATTTACAAATTGAAGTGTCTGAAATATCGTCCTCGGAGTAGATGGAAAGTTTGCTAAAAACAACCGTCAGGTGAATTTTTAATTTTTAATCTGAAAGCTTCATATTGTATTAGGAGACGGTAGTATCGGAGTTGTGAGTGTCCCTGAAGGCATTGGGCTGGTGGCCGAAGGGATTTCAGGGAAGAGGAAAGTGTAATTTTTGAGTGGCAGAGGTGGGGTTTTGACGCCATGGCCCACGGACGTTGGAAAGAGACTCGGAGGAAATGTAGAGTAGATTCACCATCACCCTTGTCGGGCCCGGAACTTGGCAAGTAAGACCTACGACAACACACATTTAAAAGTCCATGTGACTAACGTGCCACATATATTTATATATTTACTATCATATAACCAAGTAAAGAGCATAAACCTACTATTAATATACACAAGAAAAAAATAACCGATATATTAAATCTTACTTTTGATTATTTAATTAAATACATTTTATCTGGCCTTTTTTATTGTACATTTATTGAAAAGTATAAATTTGAGAGATAAACTAACATAAAAAAGGAAATCAACCTTAAAAAAAGATTAAATTTTAATAATTACTTTCTGTTTGCTGTTGCTTTGTATAAAACACCAAAGTATTCAATATTAATTTTATAGCGCAAGTCAAATATATATAAATTATCACTAAAATAATTTGTATATTTTTTAATCTCAAAATATAAATTGATACTGTAGTTTTAAAATAGTCACGTAATATTTTTTTTTCAGATCCCTCAAGAATGTAAATTATTGTATTTTTCTGATTATCAGTAAGGAAATTTATTTTTAAATTTATACTAAATAGACAATGTATACATAATTATTTAAATATTTTTGATCTGTAAATAGAGACACGTGTAAAATATAATATAGAATATTGTAAATAAGATTATCTACTTGTTTTCATAGAAGAATAAGATTAAAAGCGCGAATATACAAATTTAAATCGTTCAATAGTTTGTGTTTAATGTTTTACATATACAAGTTGGTGGGTCACTAATAAAATAATATTTATAAGCAGTGTGAATTGTATTACCTTAATTATTATAATCAACTATTTTAATGTCAATGTCCGTTGAGTGTCCAAATGAATGATTGCTTATTTTCACACGGAAAATATGGTGTTCTTTGATATACATTAGCAATGTTTCAAATGTTAGTAATACACAAAAAAATGATTGTATGTATAACGAAATTGTTTACAATACCATAAAAAAACACGTGATTAATATTAATTTTATTTTTGAAAATTCTCGTAGTCTCTGATGAAATATCGAGGTTCTCTCGGGCAAAACGGGTATCAGATAATTAGTGGTTCAGGAATTCAAGGATGCTGCATGGGATCCAAAGTCCACTTAAATGTACTCCTTTTAAAGGATTCTTCAATTAAATTGACGTAACATTATCCATTCCGCTGTTTCCCTCTTGTATTTACTATACTGATATATTTCATAAGTGTAACGCTTTAATTCAATAATTATAAGTAAGTTAACTTCCTAAAATCAAATATATTTTCATATTTTCCTTTAAAGTACTTTCCTACTTTACATTTACAAACCCCCGTGATATAAAAAGAGTTCATACCTTTTTGCAGAATATATTATGGAGATTATTAATCATCTATAGTTTAGTTGTATTAGTTGGACGTGTGTACTAAATAAATAATTAAATTTCACCTATAAATATAGTACACCCTAATGTAGATTTAATCATTAAAATATACGTTAATATATATTTTTAAAGCAGATAATCTGTTTGACTTTTGCAAAAACAGATAAACGAATAGTTTTTGTCCTCATAGTATTTTTAACAAAATAATATTTTTACATCTCTATGATGTATCAAATTTCTTTTTAAATGGTTCCACATATAATAATTTTACAATTATTTTAAAATGTTGGTATTTTTTCCCGATATTTTAAATTATAACAGAAAAATATAAGGATTAACAATCGCCATTGTGAGTAAAACTTGTGTTGGTAGTTTAGTTTTTAATTTTTTATTTGAAATAAATATTGTACTAATATTTTAACTTAATGCTATAATTTTAATAATAATTATTAAAAATTTGAATGACCAAACCAAAATTATATTATGTTTATATATGCTATACATTAAATAATATGATATAAATAATAAACTAAAATATTTTTGCATTCAAACGAAACAACAATACTAGAATAGTTTTATTTCATTCAATAAAATATTTTAAGTTTCTTACTGCTCTTATTCATAGTTGTCAAAATAAAACTATAAAAAGCTAGCTTAAATTAAATTTTAATTTGGACACTGAACCAATTTACATCTAAAATTTTTCTGAAACGTTATTAGATTTTAAAATAATTTCATATTTACTACAACTTCAATAAAATCCAAATAAATTAAATTAAAATAATGTTTTGATAATAAACCTTTCAATATCACTAAACATTAAACATTAATTAAAATGTTGATATATGTTAAATATTGTTAAATTTCAAGTTTCGAATACACCAAAATGTATTAGATTTTTAATGGGAATGTAATAATTAGAAATATTAATCAAAGTTAAAAATGTAACTGTCTATAATTACGGGTACTGTTGAAAATAACAGTTTATGATGAAGATTTTCTGGAGAAAATATTTTCTTGTTTTTGAAAAAGAGCAACATTACAACAATGAAAAATAAAATCAAGAACATAACGTTTGTACTGAACGCAAAGATATGACTATATAAAAGAAAAATTAGAATTAATTGAAGTTTAATCAACCAAGTGTTTCCAGAAAATCTCTTAGGGACCAACAAATAATTTATCTAAAATACAATTATGCTATGTTGTGAAAAAACTTTGTGAGTGATCATAGTTAATACTATTATTACAACCATAATTCTAATACTTATCTTCCACACAATCTGTGCCTCTATTCTTGCTATTTTGAGAATAGCTGCGATAGTGTTTTGAAATCTGTTAATAATCTTATGTTTCTTGTTTCGAAATGTTGTGCTAATTTCTGAAGGTCGAATAGACCTAATTTTCCTTTTAAAAGAGTGAAATCTTAAGCTAAAGTAAGGGAAAAGTTCTAAGAAAACGTAGTCGTACAATAGTTAATTCTTTTAAACAACTATGAAAACATTTGACTTTTTGTATTTTATACTTTTGGATGAATATTATTAAGTAACATTAAGATTCCGGTTATAAATATTTAAAATAAAAAATAAAATAACAAAGATATTTTAAATAAGAATAAACATGGAGATTTATCCGGTAGAGGGTGATGACATCAACGGTACATCAAGTTTGCTGTATGGGTTTGACGGTATTTACCTTTTTCTGGGAGCTAGCGCTGAAAACTACTCGCTCATTAACGAAACAAACGTCACTATCGATCTTAACAGTACCTACTTCATCGTGAGAGACTCCTTCTATCCATACCCGAGTGGCTACTCCTTGGTGGAGATTATCTTCGCATCTATCGTGATGACGTTCATGATGATCGTGGTGGTGGTCGGGAACATGTTGGTTATCATCGCAATAGCCACCGAGAAAGCGCTGAAGAACATAACAGAACTGGTTCATCGCTTCTTTGGCGGTGGCGGACTTCTTCCTCGGTTTGGTGATCATGCCGTTCTCCTTGGCGAATGAGATCATGGGCTATTGGATATTTGGTCATTGGTGGTGTGACATTCACAGCGCTATGGACGTGTTGTTGAGCACGGCCTCTATCATGAACCTGTGCCTCATCTCGCTGGACAGGTATTGGTCTATCACGCAGGCTGTCGACTACCTTAAGAAACGCACCCCTCTACGGGCCGCCGTGATGATCACCTTGGTATGGATCCTCAGTGGGCTCATCTGTATACCTCCTCTTCTGGGATGGAAGGTCGCAAGAGTCATCGAGGAGTACCCCAAGTGCCAGGTAGGGAATCAATCATATGACAGGTTTAAAAATACTTTTCAAAATATATTACTTACGTACCTAACTTCTAAACAAGCGGGAATGATTTAACAATGGAAACTATAGTACAAATTAATGTATTTATTTTTTTCTAATAAAATCAGAATTTGTCGGCCTTCTACTGGCGTTGGCTGATATGTAGCCGACTTCTGATTTTGGGGCATTGCTAGGTGAAGTCACATTACCCCGATGAGATTATGATTATTATTATATGGTAACCGTTAAAGTTTTAAACCTGCCTTAAGCCTAATTAACTTAGAGTATGGTGGCAGTATGAAAATTACCCTTTCTGAAACTATCTCTGGTACTGCCAGGAATTGAACTAATAATCTATAGATTAGTATCATGAAAATAGTACTGAATACTAAGACAAACGTTAGTCTGTATTAAAATATTGCTAGCATTGTTTTGAACGATATTGGGGGGAATTTATATTTTTAATGTATAATCCCGATTATTCATGTGCTGTTTATCCGTTTATAAGATTATCTGGGCGTCCATCTGGGAGGTTTGTTCTCATTTTATTTTCAATTTTTAACTGTGAAATAAGCTTTAAAACAAATGGTGGAGTTATTATAGGTCACGATTTACTTTGTGGATGAACAAATAGCATGCATTATTTTCCCAACTAAACATATTTTTTTTTAGGAAGCGATAATTTGTTAGTTGATATTAAATAGTAATATATATTTGTTTAAGAATATCCGTACAGCGCCTTCCTTTCATTTACCAGGTTAGTTGAAAATTGACTATATTTTAAAGTGAGCTAAAACGGGAAATTTGGGAAATAAGAAAGGAATAAGGACTTGCATATTCTGTGATAACTGCTATATTAGCATATATCTGGTTTTGCTTGTGAGGTTGTATTTGGTAAACCATCATTTTTTAATGTGACGTATTTTATTACCAGTATGAGATGTTAGCGTAGAGATACCTGAAATATGTAAATATGGATAAGTAATATGAAATTTGGTATACGTGTATTAGCATTTTAGATAAAGAAGTTTGAGAAACCCTTTATAAAAATCTCTTCAATAGATCTACCCAAAATGTATGCTCACAGCCTCCACGTCACTGGGCACGTCAAGATGATACCCCCTATTTTACCACTTAACCACTTATACAGGCGTATTAAGATAATGGTAGTCTTTGCTACGAATTATTATAATAACGAATTTTATTACCAGTATGAGATGTTAGCGTAGAGATACTTGAAATATGTAAATATGGATAAGTAATATGAAATTTGGTATACGTGTATTTTAGATAAAGAAGTTTGAGAAACCCTTTATAAAAATCTCTTCAATAGATCTACCCAAAATTTATGCCCACAGCCTCCACGTCACTGGGCACGTCAAGATAATACCCCCTATTTTACCACTTAACCACTTATACAGGCGTATTAAGATAATGGTAGTCTTTGCTACGAATTATTATAATAACGGTTACGACATTGTTTGGCGTCCTTGACACTTTTTGCGTGTTTATTATAAGGTTGTGTAATAATTACAAGAAGTGCATTTATACATAAACTGTTGAGCTAGGATATTATTTTTATTGTTTTGAAGTAAATATGCTACAGAATAAAATCAAAGAATATTATGATTATATTTATTTGTATTTCTATCACATGAGAAACATTTCATGTTCAAGTGTTTAAAAAACACAAAAGATGCTTAGAATATTTGTATTATATTTTTAACAAATGTGAAATTAAGTAAGCTGTAACCACGTTCAAATGTGCCAAAGTCTGAAGTTAGATTCTAATTGTATACATTTGGAATAATTTATTAGCAAATTTTTACACCTATTACTGTTTCCAGCCTATAGCCTAGATCAGTTTTTTCTTCTCATCATATATTTTCCACTACTATAATCTAACTTAAGACTAGAACAGACACAACATCCATTCCCCGGCCGTTAATTCGTCACTGTGACAGGGTAAACCCACATTTCATCAATGATAATTTTTTTTGGCCATGCCAAGAATTGAACCCAAGAACCTTAGCTTAGTAGACAAGCAAGCTACTGACAAAGCTAAGGAATGTATTAACAAATGTGTTTCTATTTTAAAAATGAAGAGAATTTAATTAATTTAGTAATGATTTTGAAACCCAGGCAATTGCTTTAAATGTCTGCTAAATTATTGAGCCAAAGAATGACATAGTTTCGTTCATTGTTGTTAATGGGATGATTGAAAACAAATACAAATTTTAATTAGATAACATACAAACTGGTTTGATCTTTAGGGAGAAGATATTTGTTAATATTCTCTTAATTTAAAGAGATTTTGTATGACAAATTTTAAACGTATTTATTAGGGTTTATTTCGGTTAAGATGCAATCCCAAGTCTTAATAAAATTAATTATTTAAACTTGTTGATAAATAAAAAAATCGTTCTTCTTTGTTAATTTATATCAACAAACCACTCATTATAAAGTGATAAAAATATTAAATATAAAAGAGCTAGATTGTTATGTCCCGTACCCAAGTGGATTGAAAGCGATGTTACAGATTTTGTTATCTGTCTCTTTATAAGCTAATTCCCAAAATCAATAAATATTATGTTAATTTTAAAGTTCATCCTACTGCCAGGTATTAAATTTATTTCCACAATTTCTAGGTATTTAGTCACTGCGTAGTTATCATTGGTTAAGTTAGCTTATAAGTTTTTCCTGAAATAATTTTCTATCGTTATTTAAAGAATTTGTAATAAAATCCTCTACAAATGAAAATAAATCATATAGTTAAGATGTTATAAATTATGAGTTTGTTTATCTTTTAAAATCATAATGGTTTATTTAAACAAATAATGTCCTAACAATTAAGCTACAACAACAATTACTACAGGATAATAAAGGATTTACAATTTTCTAATAAAGGGCTTTTAAAAAATACAAATATTTTGTGTAGACAAAATCGTTAACATTTTACTCTTTCGTTAGTGTTATTATAATGGTATTGAAAATATCAATAGAAAATAAATGTTACGGTGCACCACACATACATTGCCTCGATTTTATCTTAAAATATACATTTATTAAATACTCAAATTATTTGTGAAATCACTAAAGATCAAAAATAAAGACAGCATTACGAAAGCAACTTTTATTGTTTCGACATTTATCACCATTTTGAATTTGATTTTTTACGATCACAATACTTTCGCTCCGTGGTGTCGAGAGAAGCTAAAAATTAACGAGATAATATATAACCTGAACAATATACGTGAAAGTAGATCCAGTAACTTTTTTAGATGTTAGATACAAAAAAAAATATTAAAATTGAATTGTATAGGCTACTCTTTAAAAACTACGCCTATCTTGATAGATGGAGGATATGTGTATTGGCGTGTAAAGAAATGAAATTATATTTTATAGACTTTTCTCAATATAAATTATAAGAATATTTTTAAAGCATTGAATATAGCCTCAAAGTGGCCACGAAAACAGTTTGGGTACAGCTTACTAAATAAACTTGAAGTGTAGTCCAAGGCACTGATGACCCTACTTTTAAGTTAATTGACTGCAAAGGCAACATTAAAAACTTAACAATAACAAAAAGCCTACCAAACAAATCAAACAATTTGTTGACCACTTATGATGAGTTATTGTAACATTACCAGCTAATGTTATCCTACCCATTGCCTTTTTCGTGTACTGAAAATCTGTGACGAAATTTTTAAATTTGTTAAATTCTCAGCCTATCACGTACAGTAAACGCCCTTTATCATGAAAGTTATCATTCCTACCTTGACGGATTACCTATGGCTATTTTATAGTGTAATAATGCAAGGTAAGCCTGTTCTCTCTCATGGTAAATAAAGGATATCTACACATTTATAATATCTGAAGTACCACTTTGTTTTTCCTGCTCCCTGAAGCCCTTCATATTTCAATAACTACGGAGAAATACTTATCTGGTCACAAACTCGAGTACGTACATGGGAAACAAATGTGCTTTTAAAGTACTTCTAGCTTCTAAACTTTCAGATTGTGTTCGCTAACTTCCATTATATTCTCTCTACTAACACTTGGACTCAGCCGTTTAGATATGAGCATGGCCTGTATTACAAAACGTATAGAACATACGATGGTATATGCATTAAAATTTACAATTAAAATAATTTTTTTAATTGTTAATTTGTTCTGAAATTTTTATTTGTGTCCAAATACATTTCATGGTGCTAATTTTGGACCAGTCATAGTAGAAGAAATGCAAAAACTCGTATGAATGAAATGTAAATTTTGTGTTAGACGTGACTGAAAAGATAGATAATAAAGCTACCAATTTTAGAGTACAAGGTATTTCTCATGAAATACGTCTCAAAACTATTCTTAAAAAGTAGTTTGATGCAACCAAGCTATTGAGATTTTTTAACGATATTATTTGATATTGGTTCACATTATATATATATATACACAACACATTGATATTACTACACTAACTTCCATACATATACCAAACATACATATGGATTTAGTTTTGAAAATATGTTCTTTTAATATTAGTATCAGCTCTTTGCATTTAACTCTTTGTAACTAACTAGAAGAAGAGAAGAATTAATATTGAATGCCAATTTAAGAAGCACATTCCCTTATTTTATTTTAACCGCATATCCTCACCCATCTGGAATATATATAAATTTCATCACACTAAGGTAGATAGGCTATATAAGGTATAATTATATATAAAGTACACTCATAATTGAAAACAATTCGGGGTGAGAAGCCGAAAGGAAAAAACATCCTAAGTAAGCCAGGATTTGATTCCAAGCCTTACTATCACTGTACAAACCGGTCCATTTGATCCCCTACCTTCAAGGACAGTTTATACTGAGAGTGAAGCTAAGGTAAATTAAGATTCTCTCTGATAACTTTAGTAAAATAGCAGGCCATATAAATTATTTAAATATGTTGGTTCACACAGAAAGCAAAGCTAAGCTAAGTTGAGCTAAGCTAGGCTATGCCTGGTTATTTCACGGTATTTCCCGTGCCAGGCGTACTGGTCCGTGCACCTACAGGTGCTCGGGGTGGCCCTGTGGACTGGTATGCCTCCGTCAGACTATTTTAGTTATAAGTAGTACGCAGGGCTGGGCTCCCAAGCCCACGTCAAGAGATTGTATCGTGGCGGAGACCCAGCAATGGGTTGAACTATGTGGGGTAGTGTGTTTAACCGCCGACGAGTGATTACGTTGGCAGCGTGGTGGGGTTCGACCACGGGTCCGGGCTCCTGAGACTCTGGGCCACCGGGTCTGGGCTCTTTGGGTTCTGGGCCTCACTATTCGTGCGGTGAGCCGTTTTAGAGCTCCGGTGCTAACCTAAACAGTTAGTAGTACATGGGCTGGAACATAAATGCCTCCACTAGTGCGCACGAGGAGTGAGAGATTACTTTCCCACGCGCAATGGGTGTAATCCCATTCCCCTACACACGGTAAAGAGTGGATATCGCGAGGTCACTTCTGTAAGCAGAAGTAAATAGTTCCGGTTACCACCCTGGATAGGTGGGAGGCATGAGTCCCGGGTGTCGGTCCCCTCAGTGTGTGACTGGAAAGGGGGGGAGGAGTTAGTTCTCGCCTCGCCGGGTATCCAGCCTGAACCGGAGCATGCCACCCTTTTTGGGTGTGGGGGTTGGAGATAAATTGTCAGGTACCTATCTAGCAACTGCTCTGGGTCATGATGTCCAGGGGTGCGTGGGATCCATGATGGCTTGGATTCCATAAGCACAAGCATATATATATTTCAGACTATGCTTTTTTAGATCATTAGCCAGGCCATTTTTATATCTTTCATCTTGAGCCATCTTATGTTGAGCATGCGCATAACGCAGCTTGGGCTAGGTGTTCTACAGACTCAGTGTGGTTTGGTAAAAATAACCAAAGAATAGTATTAGTTATATTCATAGTGATTTAGTAAGAATAATTATAATAATTATTATTCAAAGGAACGCCTAATTAACAATAACAAAAGGACCTAATTAAAAATTAAAAGATAATAAGTGATATGAAATATAAGGTAATAGTTAAAGACAACATGAAATTTAATTAGCAAAAAAAATTATATTGAGTTTTTAAGAAAAGAACCTTTAGAAAATTAAATGAAATACTTGTTATTATCTTTATATCATTTAATTTTCTAAAGGTTCTTTTCTTAAAAACTCAATTTTTTTTTTCTAATTAAATTTCATGATGTCTTTATCTTTTACCTTATATTTAATATCACTTATTATCTTTTCATTTTTAATTATATCCTTTTGTTATTGTTTATTAGGCGTTCCTTTGAATAATTACTATTCAAAGAAGTAGTGTTGAAGTTTGGTTTTAAGTTTTTTCACGTGTATTTAAGTAATATTCTATTTAGGTTTAATTACTTAGAAAGTTTTTTTTTTATTAAAATGAAACCATGAATTGAACAAGTCAAACCTCTATATCCTACATTTCCTTCATCTTCCAAAACAGTTGCTAATAGTAGCAGGTTCTCATTCTCAATACTAGTATCTTAGCTCAAACTAGACATTTGGGAAAATGCCATAACTTAACTTCACTGGAACAGACCAGAAAGACACCACAGTTGATTCAGGAGTTGAACGAGGAAATATGGTTTAGCTTATCTTGACAATGGGTGTGTAACCAAACAGATAAAATCTTAGCACAGTACAGCATAGCATAGCATATATTAACTTAACATAGACTAGCTTAGCCATTTGTGTGAACAAGCCTTTTGTCCCCTTGCCCACCCATACGGGAAGAATATATTATTTAACTTTTAAAGATTTGTTTTCTCAGTATAGCCTAGTGTATTTATTATGTTGTGTGAAACAATGTTAAGTAGGCAAAGGATGTAACGTTGAAAATAATGAGTCATGCAGCCGGTCAACTTAATTGATGTATGGTGTAATTATCGTACGCTGATACATTTAGCGTAATATTCTACCATGAACATTGACCTGAACTAAATTAAATTTGTATATCTTTTGTTATTGAAACTACCTGTCAAAAGTGACAACTGCATATATTATGATTTGACGTATGAAAATACGAGTGGTTCCAATAACTGGTGTAACCATCGCATTCATTTAATAGAATTATGATGTGACAAACAAATTATATAAAAAAAGTGTTCTCTTAATTACGCTTAGTATTAATTACATTTTATTGATAGGTATATTTTATAGGCAGACACACTATGTAATCAAAGTAACAGCTGCGTATCATATTATATAACGTATGACAGTATGAAATTGCATTTATTAACTCATGCAAATCTAAGAAACGTGTAAATTTTACCATACTTCAAATGTGTATGGTGCAGTTATATTTTACAATCTATAGATATGCATCATTGATGTCACATATTTCTTTCTTATACCAAGAGAAGCTATTGTAAACGTAAAAAAAACTTTAAAATATTCATCTTATTTCTGTTTCTTTAAAACATATGAGTAAAGGCCAGTGGCGTGTCGTGGGGTGTTAACCAGGGCAATTAGGATTTGTTAAAACGGTACCTATGAATATTTCCCCACCACTCTGTCCCTATTTGTCCATTCATAAATAAACACTGCTCTACATACCTCAAAAGGAATTATATATTTATTAATAGATGGCCAATAAGAGTTATAAATATTATTTTTGCACCGCGGGTTAGTACCCTTTCGAGTTATAAGCTTAAGTAGTAGATACGTTACTGCTTTTAGTGATTTGGAGGGTTATGTTCAGAGGTAATGTACCCCCATTTTTTTTAGAAGGAGAGATGGAAAAAAGATTCGAAAAACTACCCTCAATACACCCGAACAAGTTTCAAATCTCAATATCCCCGTTATCATTAGTTTAGTCCAACGTTAGATTAACGCGTTATATCAAGCGGACACTGAAGTACAAGTTTGTGTTGTTATTATTAGTAATGATAGAATTTACAATTTATTCTTACCCTAGAAACAATCCAAAAAACATCACTGGTACACATTTTATATTAGATTTAGACAATATCAACAGTTAGATAGCTAGCAAAGGTCCCACGGATGAAAAGGATTTGGTTTCCTTCTCAAATAAATGTATTTGTACATCGCTGTAAAAATAAATCCCTGTTTGTAGTTATCCAGGTTTATCACTATTTTTTTGCTACCATTCTCTTTGTGATTTCCCGATTTTCCACAAGGAAGTCCCATTTTTCCAAGCAGCTTATATCGAAGAAAAGTATATCCAGTTTCATTAATCATCAAATTTACTAAGTGTTAGATCAAGTAACTTATGTTTAAAATGTGAATAATTTAGATTGGTGTATTAATACGTCATCTGCCACTTCAAGGGGTAGTAAGATGTGTTTGGATCAGCGTTCATAATTCTTCAGATTACTATTTTGTCCAACCAAAGGCTTAATATTTTAAGCTTTCATTTTAATGTCCCAAATTAACAAATATTTCATTATTTTTACTCAGTTTTGCTAAATTGTCTCCTCCTGCTTTCCATGTTTTTTCTAGACACAATAAATTAACCTAGTGCTCCCAGTTTTTCCGGTAGTTTCAACTTTAACCACACCACTGATACATAGATTATTTTAGATCTAAACATTATTATTATTAGCAACGCGTCTTACTACCCGTTCGGGTTATACGCACTTACGTTAATGTGTAATGGTAGGGTGATTGTGAGATGAAATGAAGGACCAACAGTTTAACGTGGAGTCCGAACCACGGTGGAGGTCTGGCATTCCCCACATTCACAAGATGTCTTGTCAGAGGTGAAGGAAGGGTTTGGTAATCAGATAAATCTGCGCCGGGACCGAGGATCGAACCCCGGAGCCCAGCACAGAAGTCTGACACCTTACCCCTAGACCGCCAGGTCACCCTAGATCTAAACAATATCAAGAAGTAGCCAGCTATGTAATCCACCTCTGTGAGCATATGGTTTATCGCGCTACTCTCGCTGTATATTAGACTGCCAATACGGGGAGATTGAGGTTCGAATCTCGATCGGGTGTACTGAGGGTGTTTTTTTTCCAAAATGATTTTCCACGCAGGTACAGTTTCTATAAAATATAGATTTCCTCATCTCTAAAACCATGAGCGTTATACTACATAGGCTTAGACCCAATGGTATAGTAAAACACGGTGCTAAGAATACACACAAAAAAAACCAGCAATGTAACTTTGCCGCGCATGAAATGGAAGCTTATTTCTTCCTCAAATAATTGTGTATTGCTGCAAAAATAAATATGGTTGTGAGGCTAGCCTATTCTATTACCTAGTATATATATAAGTGTAAGTAACGGGGCTATGGGGGGGTTTAGAGGTAATAACGCGATAAGGCCTGACAAAATGAGCCAGACAATGGCTGGTGTATAGCTCAGTGTAGGTTGAACAGGGGTTAGGTAACGGGAGCGTAGTGTTGTCGGGTAGGGTTGCGTCCAGTAGGGGCAAGTGCTAACCCGTGTCCCAGTGCACGATGGAGTGGCTATTAGCCCCAGGGAGGCCTTTGTATCAAGTGTTTGTCTGAAGGGCGGGGAAGGAGAGGGGAGAGGGGTAGAAAGTGATAGGGGAGGAACGCAAGAAGCCAGAGAGTTCGGTATGTGTGAGTTGGAATACTCCTGACTATAAAGCAGGAAGGCTCAGAAAGAGAGCTGTGTGTAAAACTGCGGGTGGCCTAGCACTACATTTATTTTTTCAAAAGGGGTAAACTTCGACTTTTTTTTATCCCCTGAGGTCAGAAACAATTCTGTTAATATGCTACACACGTTGATTATTTTGTATACTGTCAAATGAAAGTAAAGAATAATCACCATAAAAAGAAACTAATAAAAAAAATTAGAGCACTCATTTCTATAAATTTAAAATCTAAATAATATTCTCTGTATCTATAATTTTGATATAATGTTGGCTTAACTGTATTTTTATGACACACTGTCTATCTATATTAATATCCTCACAAATTAATTAATTAATTTATTAACTCTATCACCAAAGCATTTTAGATTATAGATTTTTCTGGAAGGGTAAACAAATAAGCCTATCATCAAGATAAATCAAATAATTCTTCTAATTTTAGGATTACTTTAATGACTAGAATTGAATTATAGGATCTGATAGATTAATAGAAAATATTAAATATTAAAATTTATTTCTATGAGCTACTTGAACGCAATAAATAACGCCTGATTTAATTTAAATTTTAACTGAACATATTTTTGTCTACCAAAGTCTCACGTGAAACATCTCACTGGTATTCTATTCAATAAATCAGCTGTTTATCCTCAAAATTAATAAGTGCCATCTCACTGAAGGATTGATTCAATTGTTCTGCCGGACATTAAATAAGGCACAACCCATGCTTGTGGTAGATAGGCTCAAATGTCAGCATAATGTTTTTCTAATGTACCATTGACGGGGAGGTCAAAGTTCCAATACTTGTCAGGTGTAGTAAAGGGAACATTACTTAGATAGTTTCAAGACCTCTATCTACGTAAATGTGGTTAAACTACATTTACAATCTTTGTTCCTAATCTCTACCATATTAAAGCCATTCTAGGGTTGACAACATTTTCTTTCTACCAAATTTCCCTTATTTTACATACTTTACCGATGGAATTATAATTTTTCCAGGCAGGTTAGATTGAAAAATAGATTAATACATTTTATTTTCCATCAAACTGGAGTATGAAGTCATGTAAATTATGTTTAAAACACGATGATTAAATATTAGTGGTGAAATTCTTTTCTGTTCACTTCACAACACTTTCTTAGAGGGTAACTAAGATATGTTTGACTCAGCGTGCTTAATTATTCAATTCACTTTTTCATCCATCCAAAAACCTACAATCTTAAGCTTTCATTTTAACTAACCAAACTAAAAAATATTCCAGAATTTACAATATTTTGCCTAATTCCCCCTGATATTTCAATTTCTCTCAGATGCAAGAATCTCCTAGTGTTTTATCTCTCACCCACTTTACCAGTTGCGTTGCAACTATGAATTAATTCAAATGAATAATCTCTAAACGTGTAGGTAAACTCGGTGCAAATATCATTCACAAACAAACTCAGACTTAATAATTAATTATCATTAAAACCTGTGAATGATTACAAGAAATTAGTGTTGGTAGCTAACAGCCTAGATATGCTATTGCTATAAATATATTCAACTAACATATGTAGTTTGTGTAGTGCCGGGTAGCAACGCAATTATTTACCCCTGAAAAATCTTTCCTTTAATTAAAATAAACAGAAAATAGAATTGATTTTAATTATTCAGAGAAGAGTTTTAATCAGATATACAAATCAAATAAGAATTTAAAAATTATCTCCTCAAGGTGCTAACGTTTGTGCACAAAGGCACCTAATTTTAAAATTTCAGTTCTCTGTTTGAGGTATATAACGCGCAATTCTCGTAACAAGAACATAGATACACAAACTACTTATTTTATTAATATAGATTAATATATAAATCAAAAGGAAATCTCACTGAAGGATTGATTCAATTGTTCTGCCGGACATTAAATAAGGCACAACCCATGCTTGTGGTAGATAGGCCTAAGTGTCAGCATTATGTTTTTCTAGTGTACCAATGACGGTGAGGTCAAAGCTCAAATATTTATCAGGTGTAGTGAAGGGAACATTACTAAAATAGTTTCAAGCCCTCTATCTACGTAAATGTGGTTACAATACATTTACATTCTTTGTTCCTCATCTCTACCATATTAAAGCAACTCTAGGGTTGACAACATTTTCTTACTACCAAATTTTCCTTATTTTACATGCTTTACTGATGGAATTATAATTTTTCCAGGCAGTTAAGATTGAAAAATAGATTAATAAATTTTATTTTCCATCAAACTGAAGTGTGAAGTCAAGCAAAATATGTTTAAAACACGATGATTAAATATTAATTGTGAAATTCATTTTCTGTCAATTCACAACAATTGCTTGAGGTAACTAAGTTATATTTGAATCAGTGTGCTTAATTATTCATTTCACTTTTTCATCCATCCAAAAATCCACAATCTTAAGCTTTATGTTTAATTAACCAAATTAACAAATATTCCAGAATTTACAATATTTCGCCAAATTCCCCCCGTTTTTCCAATTTCTCCCAGATGCAAAAGTTTCCTATTGTTTTATATATCACCCGCTTTCCGAGTTGCGTTGCAACTATGAATTAATTCAAATGAATAATCTCTAAACGTGTAGGTAAACTAAGTGAAAATATCATTCACAAACAAACTCAGACTTAATAATTAATTATCATTAAAACCTGTGAATGATTATAAGAAATTAGTGTTGGTAGCTAACAGCCTAGGTATGCTATTTAAATATATTCAACTAACAGATGTAGTTTGTGTAGCGCCGGGTAGCAACGCAATTGTTTACCCCTGAAAAAGCTTTCCTTTAATTAAAATAAACAGAAAATAGAATTGATTTTAATTATTCGGAGAAGAGTTTTAATCAGATATAAAAATCAAATAAGAACTTTAAAATTATTACATCAAGGTGCTAATGTTTGTGCACTAAGGCACCTAATTTTAAAATTTCAGTTCTCTTTTTGAGGTATGTATCGCGCAATGCTCGTAACAGGAGCACAGATACACAAATTATTTTTTTATTAATATAGATTAATATATAAATCAAAAGGAATAGTTACTAATTAGGTTAATTTATCAATTTAATCAAATATTTTCTCATTAACAACATATACATCCTACAAAATGAGAACCAATTCAGAATGTCCTAAAACAAAGTGCATGGGGAGATATTTGGTCCAATAAGTTATGAGGCTACTGGTGAGTGGAAAAGGTTACATAATTATGAGTTGCATAGCATATACTCATCACAGGACATTGTTAGCATAATCAAGTCTCGTAGATTACGATGGGCAGGACATGCAGTGAGAATGGAATAATCTATAACTATGCTCAGAGTACTAACTGGTATTCCCAATAAAGAAAGCCATTGGGAAGACCTATACACAGATGATATGATAACATTAGAATTAACCTCAAAGATATAGGGTGTCATGAGGTGGACTAGATAGAACTAGCTCAAGATAGGAATAGGGTGTAATGAGTTTGACTGGATAGAACTAGCTCAAGATAGGATTAGGGTGTAATGAGTTTGACTGGATAGAACTAGCTCAAAGATAGGATTAGGGTGTAACGAGTTTGACCCGATAGAACTAGCTGATGATAGGGATTGCTGGTGTACTTTTGTATGTGCAACAATTAAATTTCTAGTTCCTGATCCCATAGAGTAAGTAAGTATATATATATGTAATATAACTAGGCTTGTGAATATGATATTCCATTAAGGGAACACGAACTTTAAAATAGGTAAATTGAGGCAAGAAAATTGAACACTAAATATTTCACCCCTGTGAAAGTTATATTTGTATTAGCTGAGTAAGAAGATGAAAGTAAGCACAAACGCATATACCTATATATATAATATATAAATATTATCTAATAATAAAAGATTCTCTAACAGATGATGGGTCCTCTAAACATTTAGTATAGCTGAGCTCTCATTTAAAATATTGCCCTAATTTTTAAATATTAGCTTATCATTTACCTACAAGATCATTGTTCAATACATAAAAAAGGTATATTAATTGTTTATATTGGTTTCTTGAATTAACTATAATTATGTACGGTACATTTCTGATAGAATCTTGTAAGCTATCAATAGTTTTTTCAAATAATTCTTTATGTTATTAGACATTGATTTTTAATAATCACCAACCCATTTGGGAATATACTTAAATATTAAATAAATACATCATTTTAATATCATATTAGAGTGATGGGCCTAAATTTCAATTGATTTTTCTAAAGAATTTAGCTGATGAATGTTCCAATGCGTTTATAGTTAAATTGTTATTTAAATATTTTACTGTTAATTTATTTTAGTGCTATATTATAATAACTTACTAATTTAATGACTTAAGGAAACAGGTTATGATGAATTTATTATATTAAAATAAATTATATTCAACTTTGAATGGTTTGGTAACTCACATTAGGGGCTGTTTCAGTGCCTTACTACAAATATTTTATTCATTATTTTATGCTTTTGATATATTTTAGCTCTACAAGTAATTATTAACATTATAAAAATTGATAGTAAAATACTAAAAAACAGATACGTTTATAATACCTACTGTAACAAAATAGTGTCAGAATAGTATTCCTTTAAAGTTCATCAAAGTTATAATACTTAATACATTTTTAGTCATAACTCAAAATAATATTCGACATACACTTTCTTAAATTGCTCTTTTTTGTGATATTGATTTAATTTATTTTGATATAATTTATCTATACCGAAGTCTCACAAAGAAGTCGCTACTTTTATAATATTTTAGCTCTACAAGTAATTATTAACATTATAAAAATTGATAGTAAAATACTAAAAACAGATACGTTTATAATACCTACTTTAGCAAAATAGTGTCTGAATAGTATTCCTTTAAAGTTTATCAAAGTTATAGTACTTATTACATTTTGTCATAACTCAAAATAATATTCAACATACATTATCTTAAATTGCTCTTTTTTGTGATATTGATTTAATTTATTTTGATATAATTTATCTTTACCGAAGTCTCACAAAGAAGTCGCTACTTTTATAAAAGTAATCCATTTGATTTCATCGAGATCTGTTTTCCTTTGCGCTTGGCTTGATTCAATATCCGTTTTCAAAAGCGGGTGGAACTAACCCTTTCATCAGAACCCATTCAATTCCTTCATCGTAAATTTGATTTAAATAAATTTGACTATTTAAATGTATAAAATAACTCTTAAAATTTTAATGATATAATCTAAGAATAGATAAATTTATTTTAACTTTACATTTATGTGTTTTATATGGACGCTATCTACATTTAACATTCACAAACAATATTATCAATATTTGTTCATAATAAATAAACAATTAGTAATAATCGTATTGATGTGTACGACCCGAGCAGATAGTAAAACACAATGCCAAACAAAAATTACATTTGTGAATTCTATTAAATAAAGACCCACTTTTCTAAATTTTATCTAATATCGGATAAGAATATTTTGAAAATATCCTCGAGAATAGTAGGTATACAATTAACTGAAATATGTAACCAGGACACGGAATTCGAACCCAGAAACTTTGAATTTGCGATCCAATGAGCTTCCTCTGAGCTATCCTGAATCATCAAAATACAATCAAACAACTATAGAAATACAATACAACCCACAATGGCTAAGCTGCGGTGAACTCGAACGCGAAGCCTTTGATTATACTCCGTGTTCTTTGGTTTAATTTGGTTTCTAATTAAATTTGATTCCGCTATCAGGATTAAATCTGTGGACAATAATATATTATAAAATTTGTACTATCTATTTTGGTGTTCAGAGCAACAATGCCTCCACGCAATTGAGCAAATTGTTAAAGTCCTTGCATTTGAGTCTTAAATGTATGTATGTTTTCAATCAGGCATGATTTTGCTTGTGATTTACGATCATTTAATTCTTTCCTTGATACTAAGCAAACAGTACAATTTTATTATGGTGTGATAGGGCGCTTACCTTAGATTAATTTTTTTAATTTACTTTATCTATGTTGTTTTATATAACAAATTTAAACGTATAGTAAAACTCTAATATTTGTCTGCGTATTCAAATTTGTGTAAAGAATTTCAATTTTCTGGCTAATTTAAAAGATAAAAATACTAATTCATTTTTAGAATGGTTGTCTTTTTGTATGCTTATTCTTTGCCAGTACAATCAAAGTGTACTAATCGGATTGAGACTGTACTGCTTAAATTTGGTCGCTTTTTTCTAGATACTCGATATAGTACATACTATCACGCTATCTCACCAACAAGAGTGGAAGTGTCGTAAAAACCAGTTTTAACGAGGGAAAATACGTCGCAGCTGGTGTTGAGTGTACATAAGATGGCACGTGATATTAGCTCAGGTGTGTTGAGGGAGGGGCTGGGTGAGTTAGTTATTCTTCGTGAATTTCAGTACCTGCATAAAACATTTCTCTCGATTTTTTTTAAATAATTGAAGTTGTCGCAAGTGTTGATTTATGTAAAATGTGAGTGAAGATTCGGACAAATGGTAGTGATTAAATAATTCTATAATATTTCAAGCTAGAAAGATGGAAAGTAAATATCTGGAAAGTTTGGAATATGAAGCTGGAGAAGACTTGCGGATATCAGGTAGAAGATGTCCTAAAAATATTAGGTGAGAAGAGAACCATTTTGGATGTGATTTTTTGGTGCAAAGAAACTGGATGGACACATCCTTAGGAGGAACTGTCTTCTTTACGTTGACATAAAAGGAAAGTTTGAGGGAAAGAGGAGCTTGGGAAGAAGTAGGATTCAAATATTGGATGAATTGAAGGAAAGAAAAAAATTCTGGTACCTGAATAAGATGTAAGAGGGCAGGGCGCTTTTGTGGTTGGAGTTCACTGACAAAAGTAATGTACCTGTCATAATACAGAACATCTAATAGTAATAAAAATATTTTATTTATGGCTTGTTTAAAATTTTGGTATTAAAATTTAGAATAGCACTAAGCAATATTTTATATTCTTGAATATTTATTGAAGAACATTACTTAGCTCATATTTGACAATGTATATGATTTATGGTAAATAAAATTAATAGGTTTCTGGAATAAAAAGCATTTGGTATTTGCTATTGCAACACAACAACGAAGAAAGTCGTCAATCATACTTAGAGTGAAATTATATTAACAGCTTGTACGACACCCGTATTTCAGGTAAATAAACTTCCCGTTTCGGGTTGATCGGTCACGGAATTTTTCTATCTATGCTTAGATGGTCAAAATGATTAAATATAATTGGTTGCATGGATAAATGATAATTTAGCTGTTGCAAAGATGTCACCGGTATTAAAGTGAATTGAGATTAGGCTATATCCAAGGTAGTACAAATTATATTTATTGATTAAATATCAACAATAAAACGAGGTAGAGTCAACCTTATTCTTATAATAGATAGTTACAAAATTGTGTGCCAAACTGAGTTTAAATACCCTTGAGTATTATGTCCGTGTCAATCCATACTATGTAAACTAGATTGTCCTTTAAGAAAGTTTGCTTAAATAAACGTGGTGAGTTAAAGAACATCGAATTTCAGCAAAGGACATAAACACATTAAACATTGATTATCTTGATCTACCAAAGAATAACATGGTTTCCATGCTATGTCATATGCATTTGTTTGTTTAAAATCTTATGTGGATTTTAAATAGGCAATAATTTTTAAGTTTACCAACTTGGCGAATTTAAATTCCGTGCTGAAAATCATATTGCCTAGTTTTTATGGAAATATCTTAAGCTACTTACCTCACCCCCTTTGAGTTCACAATTTCGCTATTTTAAATTTTAAGAGTTGTTTGGTTACCTTACATTTTTCACGTTTCTACCAAATCTTAGCTTGATTACATAGCAAGTAGTGCTATATACTGGTGGGGCTAGTGCTATATAACTTGTTCATTTGACCTTTTATTACATATGCTCTTTTGGCATATGTATAAATCAATTTCCAAGGTGGGGACAAGGACGCCATTAAGGCTAATTCCATCATCCCCAGAAGGTATGATGATACATGAGAATGATGATGGTGGAAACCAGAGGGGGACTATAGCTTAACGTAGGTTCCGAACCACAGTGAAGGGCCTGGTATTAGACACATTCATAAAGCGTGACAGTACACACTTCGACAGAGGTGGAAGAAGGGTTTGGTAATCAGACATATCTGTGCGAGGACCAGGGTTCAGATGTCTGATACCTAACCATAGATAGCCAGGTCTCTTTAGTGCTATATACTAGTTTTGTAAATTTTAAACTCTTCCATTTATCGAGCTTAAATTTTAATTTTTTTAATATGTGCATACATGATTCGGATACTAGGGAAAATTAACTAAATTACATGGGAAATTTTAAATCTTTACCTCACTCAAAAAGTGTTTCTTATATTATATTTGGAAATTTGTTGTCTACCCACCCTGCCTATTTTCTTCTCATTAGTTTTAAAATATAAGAATTCACACCTTTATACTATCTAAGTTAGTCCTTATACGCTTTTAATAAAATGTAAATCACACAAAACTGTGAAATAAATACACCTTTATTTTTTAAACGCTTAACGTTTTACATTACTCTACAACATTAACCCACGTCTTTCATGGCCTACCTCTTCCTTTTTATTAACACACTCAACTTTCTGAAAATTTAAAAATGAGACCTGGACACAGGAATCGAACTCGGGGCCTTTGAATTAGTACGCCAATGCTCTAACTACTGAGCTATCCAGGAAATGTGAATATCAGGCACAGAAGTTGCAAAATCAATAGATCTCAAATCAGCCCAAAGATAAAAATCCATCGGGTTAAAATCTGATGATCGGGCAGGCCATTAAACGGATCCTTCACAGCCAATCCAACTTTGAGGAGAACCTTTAATACATCTGAAACTGAGCATTTCTAAACCCTAAACCTTTTTTAATGTTTTATCAATGGTAATACACACCTAGAATACTTGATATCAATTAAAATACACCATATATAAATTATATATAGGTATAAAAGTAATATACTTATATATATTTAAAAGTAATATACCAAGATTTACGCTTTAGACTGAATGATCACCTGTGCTGGTGACTACAAATCCAATCGATCGAGAAAACTAAATATTTGTATATGTACTATGTGAGAAATAAGAGTTCACATACAAGAGTATATTTTACTTTTTTCTACACTAGAAGTATCGTAAGTTGATTACGTGATTCGTATACTATTGAAATTCTTCTCTGAGGAAAAATATCAATTTTTAATACAAAGGGAATTATAAAAGACTAATAATTTTACACGGGGAACACTAGGTTTTTCATCTAGTTATAAAAAACATATTTATATACATATTTTCTTAAATAAATAAATATCGTATATATTTACAGTACTTTCTTATATAGTTTAAATAGGAACCATAATAATTTTGCTATTAGGTTTATGGAACGATCATGTATATATGTATCTAAACTATTAATTGCAAATAAATTTATAGTATATATATATATATATATTTGCAATGGTTAGTTTAAAAAATAGAGCTTAGCATGGGAACCAAACCCAAGAACATCTTGAGCATCAATACTCTACTAACCCAATAAAGAAATTCATTCAATTCCCAGAATAATATACAGAAGATATATTAAATATTAAACTATACATTTTCATGGTACAAGATCTGCATCAAATATAAAATTAAATTTGTATTCCTAGAGCTTAAATATTGTAATAAACACTTTTTGAAACTCATAGTATTCTTTTTATCTATAATTATACAAATATTCGATTAAGAGGTTAAAATTATATTAAATAATATTAACACTGTCATATATTTCTCTTTTATTTTGGTTGTGATATTGGAGAACTCTATTTATTGGAAACATAATCTCACTTGATTAAACCTACATTGTTTTATTATTTGAATCACATATTCAGAATCTCTCTAAATTCAAACCAATAAAATTATTATACTGTTTATGAGTATATTAATACGATATAGTTATGTAATTATAATTGAAATCTCCTTCCTCATGAATAAGCCCACAGCCTTACACACATGTTGGTATTAATCAATACACAGTATACGAAAAAAAGTAATTATTTATTTGGACGTTGTGTATGCGTTTGTATCGAGTGAAATCTCAAACAATATTATTTTATAAATGAACAAAAGGTGTACACGAAATCTAGCTTTTGGCTTGTAATAAGAATTAAATAATTTATTTAAATTATAAATGCAACACATAAATATTATATATAGAAAAAAATTATTAAAAATTGTGTTCATAGATATCTTTATTTATTAACTATTATTACTTTTCTTTTATAATAATGATTTTCTGATAAATCTTGAATCAAACAAATTAAACTTAAATATATTTAACTCATATGTATTATGTTTTCTAATAATGGCACACAGAGTGAGGTTGGGTGGCCATGTGGAACGTATGGATGGGTGATGATGGGCTTGTATACAACATTTTAGTGGGGACACCTGAATATACAAGATTCCTATCCCCATGGAAGGACAATATGCAAATGTATTTGAAGGAGGCTATGTTTCAGGCAAATGCTTCGATGAAAGTATCTCAAGGTAGGGTTAAATGGAGTGAT
The DNA here is from genome assembly GCA_902141375.1 of Timema poppense. Classification (NCBI taxonomy): domain Eukaryota; kingdom Metazoa; phylum Arthropoda; class Insecta; order Phasmatodea; family Timematidae; genus Timema; species Timema poppense. Next base: position 62,865 of record CABFOV010002153.1, read on the forward strand.
TACATACTTGTCTGTCCCTGAACATCTATACAAATCTTTGGCGAGATATTTGTGTAATTTTAAATTTTTCAAAAATAGTTCCAATGATTTTCTTTAGTAAACTCTATATCTAGGACTTGATTGACATGACACATAGATTTGTATTGGTTTTGGTCAAAATTTCGTTGAAGGGTGGTTTACTTTACAAAGATTTGTGAAAATTTGAAATATTTTTCATGAAATTTGGTATCCTTAAATACCTTGCACTAAAATACAGTCTTTTTATTTTTATCAGCTCTAAATACTTTGTTCAAAATGTATATCTACTATGTGGTATGACCAATAACACTGCTTACTTGTTTTGGGGGTAAAATATCGTTTATGAGTAGTTAACTGAAAATTAATTTTTTGAAAATTTTAAATATATTTAATAGCTATAACGATTTAGTTAAAAGCAGATATTTTTGGAGTGTTTTACATTATACAAAACACTGTATAAATGTTTTAGGTATAAAATTCGTTCAAGCATAGTTTATTGGAAACTTATTTTTAATTTGAATAATTTAAAGGTTGGATATAACAATTTGTATCGAAATGGATATTTGTTAATTATTCTGCATTATAAATAACTATAGTATATATATAAAATGTAGATATTTTATAGTAGTCCTTATGACAGATCTGCGTTTTTATTAAATAGCTTTAACTATTAGGTTCAAAATTGATATCAATTGACTATTTTACATAATCGATAATAGTGTTTTTGGTTTATTTTTCGAGAATAAATTAATTTAAGGTAAGTAGTTTATTCACAACAATCATATAAATTTAAAAAAAATTGAATTTGGTCTTAGATTGAGTTTAAAATGGTTATCTGAAAAAATATTTTTATGATAAAATATTGTTTATTTAAAAAAAATACAAATATATATATATATATATATATATATATATGATAACTTACAAATAACTTATTTTTTGAAATCTGAAATTTGTTAAATCTATTATAACATTTTTGTTTAAAAATGGATATAAAATATATTTTGTGTGATTAACTAGTTGAAGTATTTGTTTTTATGAGGAAAACTTAGTTAAGGGCAAAATACTAAAAGCCCATTTTTAAAATTTTCTTCTAAACTATAATACACAAAATGAGAAAATGTGTACGACTGTGTCGTACAATTTATTTATTTCCTGTGGCTATATGTGCGGACCACACCTCCGCAGACCACAGATTGAAGACCACTTCTCTAGTTGTTTCATACTCACTCACTATCTCTCTCAGGTTTATCCAAACGTTATCCTCCTATTTGCGTCAGAGTCTTATTGTTTCATACGAGGCTAAATTTATTCAGCTATTTGTCTTTTAAAGGCTGTTTAAAATTATATTCTACTTAATTACACTTATAAATTAATAAGTTAATACTTGTAAATTTAATAAACAAAGTTAGCAAATTTTCGTATTATTTAGAGATGATATGTACAACAAATCTAATAAAATACAAACAAATATTATATTTAATGAAACACCAATACATTAACAAACTTTTACCATGAATTATTTTTAAAGAAAAATTCTTTTTAATAAATATGGTTGTTTTCAGTAACTAAACTTAAAAATAAAATTAAATAAGATAACGTCATCTATGAACTAAACTTAAAAATAAAATTAAAAAAGATAACGTCATCTATGTTATATAGTTCATAATATTATATCTAATTTCAATTACTTTTAAAACGATAGCTATTACGGATAGTAGCCTGTAAGTTTAATATAAATCCACTGTGTTAGAGTCCACGGTTTGGTTCTTGAGATATTGTCTTACCATCTCAAATGCTGGACGATGAGAAAGAAACACTTTGTAAACTAAGACATAAATGTACATCAAGAATATCCTTAGTTATTCTTGAGTTACACCCTCGTGCTTTACGGTACTTCTCAAGATTGCCTAAGCAGAGAGTGTGGGGGGGGAAATCCAGTGATTCTTGGACAGACAACCCTTAAAGCAGGGGGGTAATGCGGTCGGTATATCTCCCCTAAAAAATGAAAAGTAAGGTTAGTATGCCAAGTTAAATGAGCTTCCTTCCACAAAATTAATTTAATACTAGCTGCTAAAATATGGCCATCTATCATTCACGTCTTATCTTACATTTTATAACATAATATTATTATTAACCAATTTGGTGGCGCATGGTCTAAAGCACTACTCTAACAGAATATACTACCGATGACAGGGATATAGAGGTTCCAATATTGGTAGGGTGTTCTGAAAAGGGGTTTCTAAAAAAATGGTCCACGCTCCCTCCACTCAATAAGGGTACACATCCTTTAAATATAACCCTCCTAATCAATAAGACTAATTTTTTATTTATTTTTTATTTAGCACCGCATCTTACTAACCGTTTGGGTTATACGCTTAAGTACTAATTACGTTAATGGATTAGGAATAGTGAGGGTTGACTTAGTGGAGGTGAACCCGCATTTGCGTGGAGGAGAGGTGGATAACCATTTAGGTAAAACCACTCTCAGTTCACTCGACCGAGATTCGAACCTCGATCTCCCCTTCATAGACAGTTGCGATCAACACGACAAGCGCGTTTGCTATATACGCCACGAAGGCGGGTTATATAAGACTGTTAGCTTAACTAGTTCACAAGCGAATCACCCAAACCAGTAGCTAGTCCGGGTGCTATATAAACCCTAATTATTATCTCTTAGGTTTTGTTTTATAATGTTGTTAATTTTTTTTAAACCACAGTATCGTTTTTGAAGTTAAGTTGTTGAAAATACATTTTATGAACATGTAGATTGAGAAAGGACAGTTTCTAAAATATTCACTAACATTTTCCTAAAGAAGGATTTGAAAAGCTCTAATGATAAATCGCATGTAGAAAACAATCCTAATGTATTCGAACATTGAAAAAGAATTAATATAATTTAATCCTACTTGACCTTAAACAGCCAATAACTGTGACAAACGGAATGTTATTTGCGAAAACTTCTCCACTCGCATGTTAAAAATTCGATTTTTTTTTAAATTCTGTCTGGCCTCCTTTCCAGTGAGCCACGGGAACTGCTTTCAAATGTTAAATCCCACATAAATCTGGGAATAGTTAATAATTGAATAAAAATTTAACATTTCTTCATGAAATTCACATTAAAAATTTACTTTGTATGTGTGTCATAAGTAAACGAATTTAAAAACATCTATAAAGTTTAGTTCAAAAAATATTTACTTATCATTTTTATATCAAATAATATAAAATACTCTTAAAACCAAATTAAGTTTGAAAATGAGACGCCATAACTATAGGTCCAATGGATGTAATCGCGTGATAAGATGTTAGTTTATTAAGTTTTTTAAAGTATCGAGTAAGTATTTTTCAGATAAAAGTAGCTAGTCCGGGTGCTATATAAACCCTAATTATTATCTCTTAGGTTTTGTTTTATAATGTTGTTAATTTTTTTTAAACCGCAGTATAGTTTTTGAAGTTAAGTTGTTGAAAATACATTTTATGAACATGTAGATTGAGAAAGGACAGTTTCTAAAATAATCACTAACATTTTCCTAAAGAAGGATTTGAAAAGCTCTAATGATAAATCACATGTAGAAAACAATCCTAATGTATTCGGACATTGAAAAAGAATTAATATAATTTAATCCTACTTAACCTTAAACAGCCAATAACTGTGACAAACAGAATGTTATTTGCGAAAACTTCTCCACTCGCATGTTAAAAATTCGATTTTTTTTAAAACTCTGTCTGGCCTCCTTTCCAGTGAACCACGGGAACTGCTTTCAAATGTTAAATCCCACATAAATCTGGGAATAGTTAATAATTGAATACAAATTTAACATTTCTTCATGAAATTCACATTAAAAATTTACTTTGTATGTGTGTCATAAGTAAACGAATCTAAAAACATCTATAAAGTTTAGTTCAAAAAATATTTACTAATCATTTTTATATCAAATAATATAAAATACTCTTAAAACCAAATTAAGTTTGAAAATGAGACGCCATAACCATAGGTCCAATGGATGTAATCGCGTGATAAGATGTTAGTTTATTAAGTTTTTTAAAGTATCGAGTAAGTATTTTTCAGATAAACATTTTATTATTAATATGAGTAATTAGCTGCTTAGGAAAAAATCCGAAATGAATATTATGATATTATATTATAATTAATATCAAAAACGTTATTTTAGCACCTCGTCTTATTACTCATTCGGGTCATACGTATATGTACTCATTACACTAATGAATTAGAGATTAGGAATATATCCTTATATTATAAAATTTGATAAGCCCGTTACCGAAGATAGATATATTTTCAGTTTTTCATTCTTTGTTTAAACACCATGGAAACGGTTATTTGCTGCATGGCTGTAAATCTCTAGATAAAATATATCTCCTTAGCTAATATAATAAATCAATCTTTATTTGTTTGTCCGAACACTTCTCAAATTTTTCTTTGGATGAATATTTCTCTTTGGATGCTGGACATAACACATCTAAATAATGAGATTCCTAAACTGGAGAAACATTTATTTTTTATTTGAATGTTGCTATCGTTAATTAACATTTAAATCAATAATATTGAGTGTAATTAGAAGATTAAAAAGTTAAATTGTTAAGTTCATGAAAATATTGTCTACCTTTTGTTTCATGCATGATAAAATAATGTTTAAAAATGTTTAGGTATGTATTACAAAATCAAAAATGATAAAATAATATTGAATCATGTTTAAAAAAATAGCAATTTTTGCTAACTAATTATGAGTATGGTGTTAATTTTTTTCAATTAATGGGTTTTTATGTTCAATTCATTACAATATTAGGACTTGTCTCATTAAAAAAAGTACCAATTTTTATTACTTCAAATTTCATAGAGTCTACAACTTTAAGATCATAACCTGGTCCTCCTGAATTTGAAGTATATAAACACATAGATTTATCAACAACTGTATAATGGCCTTGTCTTAATGATTTAAAATCTTTCATATGATTTAATGTAATAAAACGGGCCAGCCTATATTTCTTGCGACGATACGATTTCATAAACTTCCTGGCATATCTTCTCCGTCTTAACAACTTTGACCGCCTTAGACGAGTTCAAACGCGTCCCCGGCGATACATACAAGCAACGCGTCTCCAAATAGTCCTGATTCGGCGGCGGTACATTACTGACAAAGATTTCTGTGTTTTTTCTTCAGACGAAATTCCTTCCAGGAATAACTTTTTGTTCTATAACAAAAGATTTTCCCTCGATTAAAAGTTTTAAAATGTTTTCATTATAATATTATAATAATATATCGTTATGAGGGAAAATATACGTTTTTATTCAAATTACACACCGAAAGTTAATATATTAGTAAAGGTTATAGACTTAACGAGTAAACTTTCAACTAAAAAGTTAGTGAGTGCAATAATATGCATCCATCGCTGCAACGGCCCACTAGTGATTTTAAAAACAGTGTATCTTTATTTTTACGGAGTGATAATGTAAAATTATTTTGGTAAACCACTCTTTATATACTCAACCAGATTTCTAACACCAGTATATCCATCATAGGCAGTCCAGTCTAATGCGAGAGTGACGCTTTAGACAATTTAACCACCAAAACTAGTTCATATAATAAACTAAATAAATGTCAAATCTCAGATTAAATTTTTTTAAATTAAAATTACTAAGTCACAGCTAAAATATTTAACAATTTAAATTTTGTATATTCTCACTAAATTATTGATACCACGTCTAAAAATGTTAGTGGGTAAACACATTTTACCTACTCTAGTGAAATAAATATGAATAAGGTAAAATTTAGAGGTCAAAGACGTGCTGATAAAAAAAAGTTTTATTTTAATATTATTACTTATAATACTACTACAAAATACAATTTTACACGGCACACTGTAAATTTTGTTTGTGCCATTAGAAGATCCTAGTAGTTTTAGTTTGCCAAACAATTATAAACTTTTATATGAACTTATAAAGGTCATAACATTTTTTGAAATTAGTGTTAGAAAAATAATTTATTAATGTTTCAAAATTGATTTGAAATTAGTTTTTAGCATAAATATATTTAAGAAAGTGAGTTTTTTTAATATTTTATAAATAGTGGCTAATATGTTACTTTAGAACTCTACGTAAGCACTGGTGCTATTTCACCATATTCTACTGAAAGATTAAATATATAAACCAAAAATCCTAGAAAGCATTTTTGAAAATAATATTATAAATCAAATTCATTAACATATTTAATATTAAAGTTGTTGAAATAATTATTTTTAAAGGATTGATTTTTGTGATCCTTAAATTAGATTAACTGTAATTCGAACAGAATGAAAACGTAATAATTAAATTTACACATACTTGGCATGTTTTATTTTTTAATGTAGATAATATGAGCTAATAGCTAGAGGTAGTATTTACTTCAAGCAGCCTAAAGTATAGCTCATAAATAACTAAACAGGTAAGACAAACCATCATTCTATAGGTTACTTTCGTCGTTTCAAACTTGCTGTCAAATAAAATGTGCTTATCGCTGAGGGACAAAAAGTATTGAGTATTAAGTTAAATTTTTATAAAGACATAAAGATCAAAGAGAAAGCTATAACGATATAAGACTGGGTGTAGTGGTGTAGTATAAAATCTCAGGGACTATCAACCCTAGACATTAAATAGTTGTAAAACGCAGTTTATATTCTTATGGTCAAACCATTGTTGTTTAGTCTTTATATCTTTAAATTTTATAATTTAAATATACATTTCATTATTGTTTACCTAATTAAATATTTTTTATATCAATTCATTATTATTTTATATAGCTATCATATTTTTCTGTCTACCTTCTTTTTGTATTAATTTGTTTTTGTAAGGGTGGTACATTTTGCTCTCTTGTGCTTTACGCGCGGTTTTTCTTTAATCAGCAAAGAGTTTTTATCAAAGGTGAACGTACGTCACCACCACGGCTCAACTTCTCAGTCTCTCTTAGTGTTTTGCACTCTCTTTCGTTAAATAAAATAGCCTCGTACTCATCCTAAATTGTGTAACTTTGCGTCTGATAATAATCCACCAAGATTATCCCATCACAACCCCAGGCAGGCCTAGTTGGGTTACTGCTTCACCGGATCTTTAGCAGCAGGTATAATCTCACAAATATGTCTCATTATGCAAAAATTTAAATAATTATCTCAAAATCAAATCAAAATCAATTGTAACTAAAAATATTATTAATTTAAATTTATTTATATTGGATAGTATTTATTAAACAAAGTAGTTTAAATATTTCTAAATAATTCCAGTTCATTCTAAATTTAAACATAAACATATTCAAGACTCCTCAAAACTAGATTACAAGAACAGATATACATCAAAATACAAACCAAAATAACTATAGCCATTTAGATAAATAATTGCAAATTTGGAATAAAAGTATTACATAATCAAGTTAATATAATATTTTTCATATTTTAGTTTCATTGATCAAAACTTCTAATTTTTTTAATTTGTTAAATAAAAGAATAATATAAATACTCTCATTTGTAGGTTTTATTAAATAACTATTCAAAGTATTTACTTACTATATGGCCTTAGGAACTTAAAATATTCATTGAAACATTTACAAAAGTAGGTCACCTACCCCTATATTGAGCTATTTCCATCCAGACCACCTTATTACATACCATCCCTATCTTTAATTAGCCCTATTCAGTCCACCTCATTACACATTATTACTATCTTAATTTGGTTCTATCCTGTCTACCTCATTAAATCCTATCCCTATATTTAGCTAGTTATATCCTGTCTAACTCATTACATCATATCCTTATCTTAAGCTAGTTTTATCCAGTCCACCTCACTACATCATATCCCTATCTTAAGCTAGTTTTATCCAGTCCACCTCACTACATCATATCCTTATCTTAAGCTAGTTTTATCCAGTCCACCTCACTACATCATATCCTTATCTTAAGCTAGTTTTATCCAGTCCACCTCACTACATCATATCCTTATCTTAAGCTAGTTTTATCCAGTCCACCTCACTACATCATATCCTTATCTTAAGCTAGTTTTATCCAGTCCACCTCACTACATCATATCCTTATCTTAAGCTAGTTTTATCCAGTCCACCTCACTACATCATATCCTTATCTTAAGCTAGTTTTATCCAGTCCACCTCACTACATCATATCCTTATCTTAAGCTAGTTTTATCCAGTCCACCTCACTACATCATATCCTTATCTTAAGCTAGTTTTATCCAGTCCACCTCACTACATCATATCCTTATCTTAAGCTAGTTTTATCCAGTCCACCTCACTACATCATATCCCTATCTTAAGCTAGTTTTATCCATTACACCTCATTACACCCTATCCCTATCTTAAGCTAGTTTTATCCAGTCCACCTCATAGCACCCTAGCACTTTCAGGCCAATTCCAATGCTATCCTCACATCAGTGTCTAGGTGTTATCAATAATTAATCGCTTCCCAGTGGGTTTGCCAGTCAATAACATGAACAAAGTTCTAGATTTTCCCCTTCACGCTGCATGTCCTGTTCAGAGTAATCTACGGGACCTGATTATTTTAACCATGTTAAGCAATGAGTACAGGGTACGTAACTAGTAAGAATGTAACCTTATCCACATTCTATTAGCTTCATTCTCTTAAATTATTCTTGTCATGTATGGAAAGAGACCCATTTTCAAAAAAAACATAATCAATAACTGGGGAACCTCTATTCTACTATTACAACTACCACTCACACCAATGGGTATTCGGTAGAAGTCCTAAATTTATTTAATTTGTCTTTAGGGGATGGGTAAGTTGGTGTTAAATCCCAATTAGGTGTACTGGGACAATTTTATACAATTGTTTCCCACTACACGAGAACGTATACATTTACTTCTAAACTGGACTTTATGTGAATAACCAGAACCAATAAGACGCAGTGGAAAAAACATATTTTTTTTAGCACCACGTATAATTATCCCTTCAAATCATTAGCGGATCTAAGGGGGCAGGGCACGGGGGAACATGCCCCTCCAAGTTGACCATAATATAGGTACACTACCGAAAATTAGATATTCAAACAAATAGCTTAATAGTTTTTATGCTATCAATAGAATGGGAATGTTACACAGACAAATATATTGAGGCTATTTTGAAACAATCAGACATGTGTAACTCCCCAATTCCCCAAATGTATACACTGAGCTCACTTTGTAAATATAGATTCTGCCTCCACCAAACTTCGCTAGTAGTAGTGGTGTGTCTATGGTGATGTGTAAATGAAAAAGTGGCTCAAAATAAGAAAACATGCCTTTAATAAGATGTGCGAAACAAGATGGGTTGAAAGGCATGAAGCTGTTTTGACTTTTTTGAATACTATTCCTGGCCCCCCTATAGTTTTGGAAACTATATTTGATTCTCCTGAAGGAAGAGAAAGTAAATCATTTTAATTCCTTCACTCTATACTGTCATCAGATATCCTCGTAAATAGGTTGGTTATGGCTTAAGTGTTGGAGCTAACTGGTTTTAGCTTGGAAGCTACAGGCAGAAAAAATGGATGCACTCAAAGCGATGCACCTTGTCGAAGCGACATTGGCAGGCCTTAAAGAGAAACGTAACCAAACCAATGATTCTTTCAAACAACTTTTCAACAAAGTCCCAACGTGTGGCACGGGAAATGGAGATATATTAAATCAATGTACCTAGAAAAATAGTCCTGCAAAACAAAACAAAAAAACAAAAAAAGCTTTCAATCATAGTCAAGTGGATCACTTAAATAATATTTTCGTCTTGAAGTGTACATTCCTATTCCTGGACTACATATTAAGTGAATTTTCCTCCAGAATTTCGAAATTACAGCTGCAAACCGTTGGAGAACTTCAAAAGCTTTTGTCACCATAATTCAGTAATGGTATTGATGACGTAGTTCTGCAAGGTGATGAACTGTACAGGTAATCAAAAGCTTTTGTTACCATAATTCAGTAATGGTATTGATGACGTAGTTCTGCAAGGTGATGAACTGTACAGGTATAGTTTTCCTTGTTTCTCAGCTCTGAAATAATAGCTACAAACCTGGAAGCGGATGTTGAAATCAAACTTCTCCGAAGAGTTTCCCAACTTTCTTTCAGTAGGCTATACAATAGTTTCTACCCTAACAAGTTCTGTTTCAACTCTTGCGTACATTTCCTGTCACAACGAGAAGAGCGGAGAGTTTTTTTATGACCATGCGTCGTCGTAAGACCTAACTACGCTGTACATTAACAGAATATCTCATAAATGGATTGGCTTTGCCGCACATCCTCTAGAACATCGCATTCACAATGAAGTCTGAAGAAGCTTTGAAACATCTTTTCTAGAAAGCACAAAAGGAAAGATTCTGCAACCTTCCTTTGAAATACATAACAAAACTAATCTTGTTTTATTTTTTAAATGTGCCAAATTTGTTTATATATTGTGCAAGGATTAACATGTTGTTTTATCTACATAAAAAACACCTGACCTATCCATTGTTGATGGCATTATTTGCAATACCACATACAGTATAAACTAGTAAAATAATGCTAAGTAACGGAATGTAGTAAAATATGTCGGATTTGGTTGAATTAATTGAAAAACACCAATGAAAACAGAAATTTTTTAAAGATGTTTATTATTTTATATTTTATTTCATTAACACAGGATGACCTAAAGACATAACTTATAATGCTTGGATTTAAAATCATTAATTGGGGCTAGGGGGTGGGCTGACCCCTACCCCACCCCACTGGGAAGTAATACAACCCACCTTTGGTTCTCCCTTCCCCACAGGAAATAATTCTGAATCCACCCCTGGTTCAGATTATAAGCTTACTAACTAATTATACTTATTGCTTTAGGGCTAATTAAGGGTAAATTTAAAATAAGAGTAACCGCATTTGTGTGAAGGGAGAATGGAAAACTGCTTTGGAATAACCCCCATCAGCTCACCTGTATGAGACTCGAACCTCGATTCTACGGTCACCAGAAGTCTAGTCTACTGCTAGAGTAATTCCTTCGACCATGTGGCCATTGAAGTGGGTAGCTTTAGTATTAATTTATGGTTCCATTGGCTACTGTCAGATTCATATTATGAAAATTGAAAAATAACACTTAAACATGGCAATCGAACCCAGGACCTTTGGCTTTGTACCCAAATGCTCTAACCATTGAGCTACCCAGGAATCGTCCTGAGCCCGGTGTCAATCTTCACTCATATTTTAAGTAAAGTGTCCATGATGGACGTGTGGAAATCGTCGGTTACAAATGTGTGATTTATTAATATCACGAGTTATCAGATAATGCAGCCACCTTCAACTCGGTAGTTGGCTTAACACTGCCACTTGTACAATTATTATAATTTTAAGGGAAAGCATAAATAATAATTTTGGCTATTTGATTCTTACTGTCAGATTATTAATATTTAAATTCTACGATTAAAACATTAACTAGACCTTATGGCATCAAATTATCTCCCGTTTATAGAGGTAAAAACTAGTCTTATATACATAAGTATCCAAACCTGTTTTCCTAAATTGGTATAAACAAATTATCTCGACTGAAGATAGGTGTTAGATAATTGGTAATATATATTTTATATAAATTATACAGTTATATTTTAATAACTACATTATTTTTTAACATATTTGTGAAATTTATTAACAAATAATTATCCTACCCATTTCATCCAAACTTTTATTTTCTTTCAAATTCTTATTTATTTGTTAGTGATACTCAAGGTACATAAGACACGTAAAACATATTTAAAAAAGATAAAATTATTAATTTATGGTAACTAGCTACCGTTCCATTAGTGGATCAGTGGGGTTATAAGGGTATAATAATAACACAAAATTAATTTTATCAAATTCTAACTGTTTTTTTGTATACATATTTCAATGTTTAATTTAATTTAAAATCACAAATAAAATGTGCATTTAATCGTTAACTTATGATGTTGAGATATAACTATTATTTTATATCGTGGAGCCATATTTCCCAATTTATGTCACATTATTTTAAAACCAAATAATCAATTAAAAGACACGAGTAAAATAAATTAATTTAAAAGAAAGTGAGCAAAAGAGTTGGAATGTAGAAGAATATTATATTGAAACATTTCTTGACAGTACTATTTTTTTTTTTTGCACTCTCTACATCCTTCTTGTTTTCCTAAAGGTGAGATTTAGTGCTTTATACCCTGATTTTGGTTGGAAGATAGTAGAGATAATTCAAACATATTTCTTTGCGACCAATATTAAAAACATCTTACTATTTTACTTGTATTATTTTATAGGTATTGATAATATCTATCAAAAGGAACACATGCACATCACATGAATTGATGTATGAATATTTTTAAATTGTTTTAGTAAATTTAGTAAATAATTTCTACCGTTCTTCCTACCAAAATCATATTCTAGCTTGTCATATATAAGATGACCCAGAACCATCTTGTCAGATAATGTTGGGTTACGCATTGGTCTTCCTATTTGAAGTCTAGATTAATGCTTTTGAAAATATAATTCGTTACTTGTCTAATGAACCCAATAAATTCAATGGTTTCTCCTTGTAGCGTGGCATTTGTCTATATTTCAACCAGGTGTTGTTATGCAACACATTTATCGGAAAAGCAAAGAGCTGATAGTACCATTTATTCATCTGGGAATGTATCCTTAACTTACATTTTCATACAATTTATCAACTCCGCTCTTGAAAGAGCTATAGTTGATAATAGACAATGGTACAACCACCTTTATATAGCCATTGCCACTTCGGCTATAACACTTTGACTTCCCCGCAATATGTTCTCCATTATTGTGGATTAATAATGTTTCCTGTAATAGTAATTAGTCAACCTGTCATAAATTTTACTATTCAAAATAAATACATACTGCTAGGCTGTATAAGATAAAGGAATATTAACCTCTTCAGTTGCCGTTTTTCCTTTAACAACCTTTGATACTCTGGCCTCAGAGACAGCTTTTAGTTGATTCCCAATGAGGAGGTCATAATTTGCCTCTTCCTCATCCTCAGAATCCTCGTATGATAACAATGGTTCATCTGAAGGGTTTATCTGGAGGTTTTATATAAATTTCCGCTACGAGTAATCCCACTTGTTCTTCTAAATTTGCAGCAATTTTATCAGCATTAAAATAATTTCAAGGAAAGATGAATAAAATATTCATATTCCCATTTGTTCCCGCAGTTACATCCATATTTAACACACATTTCTTAAGATTATGAAAAATAAAATATGGGATAATTTCAATTATGAAACAATTTTACATTATTCTTATATATATCGTATTGTGATCTGACAAACAACTAGATGATTAAATTTAAAAATATCTACTCACTATTTCTTGGAAGCTAAATAAGAAAACTGGATATTATAAACCATCTGCCAGTTTTGTATCCAAACCAAGCATGAAACAATTAACTAGCTGATGTATGTGTTGACTTCTGGCAGTAATCAGTGTGTCCAAAGTTTAGAATTAGAATGGCTTGTCATAAAAAAAACTCCCTTATTTTCCAATAATGGAAATGTGGGGTGAAATGGATTAAGCTACAGAAGTTTGGCGAATGTTAAAATATAATAAAGGAGAGAAACAAGTTATGTCGACCAGCATATTTTAATAATGTTATATTATTTATAGAGAATACAAAAAAGTCAATTACATAAAATATTTTGTGTGAAAATTTTACTTTTTGTTGTTTACCTAAGAAGTGAGATGAGGGTTCATCACAATAAATATAATCAAATTATAAGTAAATAATATGTTTTAAAGGAACCTTTAATTCAAGTGGGGAGATAATGAAGAGAATAAATATTATAGCCATCATTAAAACGATATAAAACCACCTTTAAAAACTACATTCCATTTAATATCACGTTTTAAATAACTTTCATCGAAGCTTTACCATATTACTTAATATATAAAATTATTGATTTGACCTAAAACATTATTTTATAATAAAAATATGTATAAGTAGGAGAAGTATTTTATCTATTAATAAATAAATGTTGGAAATAAAAAAATACTAATCATCAAAATTATTTAAAATGGAGTTTATAATGTTATATTTTTAATTACCTTATTTTGCTGGTGATAGTTTTATCCATAAAACTGTGTATAAACAAAAGTTAAGTTAAATTACAATTGTTTGTATAAGCCATATTTTAAGGAATAATATACTTCATTTAGTGAAGGACTAGATAAGTTATATAGTAAATTATGAAAACGCCTATCTATTTGAAAAATAAAGTATGATAAAATAATTAATTTCTATCACCAAATGGTATTTTCGATGATAAAAAATAAATTGTAAGATACAATCGTACAGACTTTATCATGTGTACTCTATTAGAGTTTAGAACAAACTGGAAAAAGGGTTTTTGGTAGTCGCCCTGAAATAAGTTATAATTATATTTGTAATCACAAGAAAGTATCTTCATATAAGCATTCTACAAGATGATCCAAAAGTCGCGTAACCCTGTATTTCCAAGTATATTTCTTGCAGAAGAACATGTAAAATGAAAATGATGTTTATAAGTATGGCAACACTATAATGTTACATCCTAATTTCAAAGTTTTTTAATATTTTACGTTTACAATTTGCCTACTTTTTACGTGAGAAAATAAAAACAAACATAACCAATTTATTTTTATAAGAGCTGTGTTATTAATACAGTTTTATAACTTTTAATTCCCTACCCCTTATTTCAGTGGCCGAATTATTTAAAGCGTCAATCTTGAGTTAAGCTGACCTGCTGAGGACGGGTAGATCGAGATTCGAATCCCTGTCGGATCTACTTCAAGTTTTTTATTTCCTAAATAGCTTCGAGCTCTCCTTCCACGACAATAAGGTTAGACTACCTCTAAAAGCTTCCTGCTTCATTCCTACCCCTTTGGATTAATTATCATACACGCATAATATAACCTGAACATGTAAAATGCGAGGATTTAAAAAAAACAACTTCATCCACTTCTCCGAGCCAATTGAATTTTATTACAACTATGGGAGGTTGGTGTAAGAAATACTAGTTAGGTATAATGTACCCACATTTCCGTAAAAGAGGAGTGAGAAATTATTCAGGAAAAACCGTTTCAATGCAACTAACCGTGATTCGACTCCACAACTTCTCTAGTACTGGTAACTGTTTCAGTAGCTACAATGTCTAAGTTGTCACTATTGAAATACTTAATACTGCCAATTATGGGGTATTCAGGATTCGAATCCTGGTTGGGTATACTGAGTGTGGTTTATCTTGATGGTTTCTCAACGATTCCTCTAGTAAAATGTTGGTACCATTCTATATTCAACCTTCCTTATCACTAAAACATAAAGTAATTAATATATAGGCGTATAACCTGAATGGGTAGTAAGACACGGTGCTAAATATAAATATATATATATATATAAATATAAATATATATATAACCAGTGTACCAGACAAGATTAGTTGCAGGTAAATATATTTTATTTTTACAAAAATAGAGATCAAGGATATTAAACTTTTCAAAAAGTATTTTTAAAAACTTCTGGTGCATGTTGTTGAATATTCAACGTTAAGGAAGATTATTATGAATGGGAGTAGGGGATACAAGAATAATTAACATTATAATGAGTTTGGTGACTTAGGCTGTGCTCTGTAAATTACCTTTCCTTAAAAAAAAATGCAAACGTATGTAAATAGCAACTTGGTTGGGCTCAAAGTCATTTCTTGCCGCACGCTCGCAAAGAATAAGAAAGACTCCACAGAACACGAGACATGGTACATAAAAGGAAGTATGGGCGTATTTTGAAGTGGAAAAAAGTTGTTGAATGGATGTTTTTATATTTAAAAAAGTGGAATCTAGAGTGTATGAGGAGGTGGAAAAGGTAGACTCAAGTAATGTATAAATAAATAAATATATATAGCTTTAAGTAATTTATCTTTATGGTTTTCCTTGGTTACGACGTTCAGTGTTCTAAAAATGTTCAATGTCTATGTGGAACTAAATTTGAATTGCAAGAAAAAAATTAATAAAATTTAAATTTTAAAGATTAAAAAAAAAATATTGTTCTAAATATAAGGATTTGAGCTTAGTAATACCGTTGTTGGATATTTTGTTGCCATAGCTCCATGATGGTTAGATATTATCAACTGGTTACCCATTCTATTTCTGGATTAATATATACATGTATATATCCTCTTAATTACCATCTTCGTTCCTATTTCTTAAGTTAATGCGTTTAGAATATTAGCAATAAACGAATTAGTTTATTAAAAAATATGAGTAAATTAATAGAAGAGATAAAGTAGTGTGAGTGATAATCCTTGAGAAGATATTATGTTTTTAACTTATTTTCATCAAAAATCATTTAATAGTTCAAGAACATTCACAGTAATATTAATTAATTAAAATAGTTTTTTTTCTCTGCTAATGATGTATATTTTCAATAAACTCTAGTGAATATAAATAGCGATTAACTATTCTTCAAAATGTAGTCTGAACAAATTCCCTGCTAACTTAAGCAGATGGTTCTAATTAATCTCCTCACGACCAGACATAAACATTATTTCACTGAAAGTGACTTTCAACTAACCCATGATGGTTGACCTGGTGGTCTAGGGGTAAGGTGTCAGACTTCTATGCTGGCGGCCGGGGTTCAATCCTCGGTCCCGGCAAAGATTTATCTGATTACCAAACCCTTCCTTCACCTCAGACAAGACATCTTGTGAATGTGAGGAATGCCAGGCCTCCACCGTGGTTCGGATTCCACGTTAAAACTGTAGGTCCTTTATTTCATATCACAATCACCCTACCATTACACATTAGCGTAAGTGCGTATAACCCGAACGGGTAGTAAGANCCACCGTGGTTCGGATTCCACGTTAAACTGTAGGTCCTTCATTTCATCTCACAATCACCCTACCATTACACATTAGCGTAAGTGCGAATAACCCGAACGAGTAGTAAGACGCGGTGCTATTAATAATAATAATAATAATAAAAATAACCCGTGATACTTTCCTTTTCTCTAATACCAAATTATATATGAATATACAGTACAAGTTTCAAAAACCAGATGAACAAATAAGTCAAGTGTCATAAGAGCTAGCCAGAGTATGGCATGTAACTGTGACATTATAAAATAAATATTATATAAACTACATAAAAACAACACCTTTTGAAGCTAAGCGGCAAAATTACGTCATTATACATGATAAGGCATTTAAGTTGAAATACCTGAATATCCCCAAAGCAAAGGGTTTTTGAAAAAAAATTCCAAACAAATCTTTTTTTAGGTAGAAAGGGAACAAACAAAACATGTAATTTTTAATTTTGTTGAAATTTATTTGAAGGTCGACTTTATAAAAACGAATTTTTTTATCGAATTGAAATGTATTTTGAGGTTAACGGTAATAATTTTGAACATTTATTAAAGTTATTTTACAAAGCATATTACACTTAGCATTTTTGGAGAATATCATAACGTAATAAAAGGTTCTTGAATAAAAAATGTTATTAGAAATAAATTTAAAAAATTTTTAAGAATTGATCTAAAAAAAAAAAATGGTTTAAAAATGTGTGTGTATAGTCAAATTCCTTTGAAAAACAATTTTGGCAGCTTTAATTTAAGAAATCAAATTTGACCTTGAAATGATCATGAGGACTTTCATCAAATAAAAATTAACTAGTGCTTTTGTGTTTTCCACCTAATTTTTTTTTAAATCGCTTAGTTATCTGGATATTCTGATTTAGCAACTTAAATGCCACATCCTGTATTTTAGTTTTATTAAATTTATCTGATTTTCAGTCTATACTGCCACACAAACTCAGATATAGCTCCTCTAAATTCTACCTTCTTGGTCTCAACCTCAGTAGTATTACTGTGCGGATAAGCTGGGTGGATGCGATGCACACAAATACAAGACATGTAACAAGTAATTTAATGACAATGTAGTCACCGTTTAATTTAGTCCTGTCACACTCACTTCACGGATGTATTATCAAGGTCGTAACGTTTATTCTTTTATTACCAACATCAAATTGTTTTATTGCCGAAGCACCCGGCAATGCTTCCACACCACATGCCGCAGCAACAAACTAACAAGAGCTATCCCATGTATACACATACTTGTCGTTTGAAAGTTTTCTTCTTGTATGTACAATAGCCCCGTGGCTTATTTGGTGCTGACTGCCAGCTCACAGCTGACTTCTGACAGACAACATTTAGGTATATAACTAAATGTGGAATGTTTTTGCAGATCATATGGTTCGGCGTAGGGATACATAATTTGGTCTGGTAACTTTTCAGTTGTCAGCTGTGAGCTATCAGTCAGCACCAAAGAAGCCATGGGGCTACTGTATGTGAGCTAAGGCATGGATACAAATTACCTTCTTTTTTTTTATCACCGTGACTACCCGTTCGGTCAATAAGCTTATGCACTACTGATGCTAATGGTTTTTTTTTATGAATGAGGAAAGTTATATTTTTAGGAAGGGTACCTGCATTTGCTTTTATAGATAATGGAAGATCGTTTTGTAAAAACACCTTCAGT
>CABFOV010002153.1:81953-92315 GCA_902141375.1 Timema poppense
TAATGTACGTACGGACTCTGCCTTAAAATGTGAATGAAGAATGACCCTGGAAACAGGACGATTCCTGGATAGCAAATCGGTTAGAGTATCGGCATACTAAGTCGAGGGTCCTGGTTTCGATTCCCATGTCCAGTTGTCATTATTCAATTTAACGAATATTATATCACTTTCATCGTTAAACTATCAAAATATTCATAGGAAAAATGCATTAATTACTAATATATAAGATATAAATTGAAGTTAAAATTAGACTAAATCATTTAAAACATTGTATTGATAGATAAAAACACTAAATATATCTCATCATAAGTAGTCTTTTAGGTAATTTTTTGAAGTAATAATACATTTTAGATTAGATGATGAGGATATAAATAAATAAACATGAATTAAAATGCATGGCTTTGATTGAGCTGAGATTTAGACCCACCACCGTTCCAAATATAAACGTATTCATTGTTAAGATGGAAAATTTAAATAAATTTCAGAAATATATATTTCTTTATATTCATTTAAATAATGTATGCAACAGATTGCTAAGAAAGATACCAGGTCATTTTTTTATAGTAAAATAAAAGTTTAAATACCTATGTCATGTTGAGCTGACCACATGATACCCCTCATCCACAAATGTTGGTTCAATCATCGCTAACAGTGGTGGTAACTTGGGCCGGTAAAACTCGCTTGTGGGCTTACACCATAGATTTTATTAATATATCGTTACAATTTTTGTATGTATTGTCCCTTTAATGTATTATATCTATTAATGATTGAGTGACAAAGATTAAATTATATTTTAAATGCATCAAGATTTTATCTTAATATACTCACTCCCTATAAATTCAACCATGCCAGTTTCTAATCCATCATCGTAACTAGTACTTAAACGTATAACCCAAACGGGTAGTAAAACGCGGTGTTAAATTAAAAAAAAAAAAGTTAATAGAAAGTTAATTTGTTTCTTTTTCATGTCTGTTCAAGTATTAATCTTATACTTTACTTATTTCTAGCACATTTTCAACAAGTTCGCTCTATTTATTATAATACGAGATTCAAAATTAACACGATATCTGAAATATAATGACCACCAAACATGAGTTTCTTGTTTCAGTACATGAAAGTAGATTCTTGATACGTTTTCAACTTTCAGATAATGTAGTGTTCTCATGACAATTCAAAAGTAGATAATTATGCCCCTATTTAATGCATTAATTTTTAATATGTTATTCAAATTACTTGTCTTATTTTATGTTAATATACCGTCTTCCTTGCAATTTTTTTTTATAATAATGAAGTATTTAAAGTAGAACCACTACATGGCTTATCATAATAAATGAGGAATTATAAATGTTGAGATAAGTTCTAATCTCCTTAATGTTTATGAGCATTTTATCCGAATAGTAACAATGATAATCAAAGTTGTTGTGATAATTTATAGGGTGTTTATCATTGACTTAGCCCACACACACAAAAAATATTGTTATCTTGAATGTAGCGAGTTTTTAGGGGAAACGTATAAGTTGAATAGCACACATGGCAAATAGGTGAAATATAATGTTGATTAAAACAGGGATTAATTACTACAACAAAATAGTATAGTTATATTTAAGGTCTTGTAATAAGATTATATATATTTACAATTTTTTAATCAAATATAATTACTATTTTTAGATAAAATAATTTTCATCTAAAATTATAAAATAATAAACTGAATCTTTTAGATCATGAAGTGTATATATTAATCTATACTATTTATACTTAACCGGTATAGCTATTTATCCCTTAGCTACTTTAATGACATATCAGCTGATAGCTAGGTAGTATATATATGTATGTAAATACATAATATAATTATGTATTGTTTACGGCCATTTTAATTAAAGAAATTGTTTTAGAAAATTAATTATTAAAATTATGGGTGCGTACGATGCTTTTAAAGGACAATCCAAAATTAACTTTATTGCTAATTTCACTAAAAGCATGGTTTTATGTCATAACTCTTAGATTGTTAATTGTTTCATCTTTAAAACTTTATTGTATCAACTCCTGATCAATAAGATATTACACACCGAAGAAAAAAAAATATTGAAAGTACCGTGAAGCGAGACGAGTGAAACAAAACATCCTAAAAAAGAAGATAAAAAGGCGCGAGTAAAAAGCAGTAACAAAAGAGTTGAAGATCGATACGAGGAGTTAGTGATAAGTGAGTCTCATTAATTCTTCAACCATGTGGCCAGGAATTATCACTTCCCTAGCAATCAAAAAGCATGAGTAAGAAATGGGGGGAAGCAATTATTTAAAAGAAAATACAAAATTGTTAAGAGAGGGAATATGAGGTTAGAATAGGCGAACTAAAAAAAGAACTAAAGAAAAACAGCGTGTATCCGACATTGGTAAAAGTACGTCATTTGTCTTTGGAGCTTGGGGACGGAACGATTACGTCACCACAGGTGGGAAATGACGAGGAGTGTTGAAGGGGGAGGAGTAAGGGGTTTAAACGAAATAAGAAGTACGACAGTGATACATTGTAACGTGTGTGTCCATACATCTTATTTCTCTTTTTCTAATGTTACTTGTCATAATTTATTATGGCAGTTAATTCTTTATATTTTGGTCATCAGAATGGAAAGACATACCACTGCGAGACTACTTATCTATAAATAAATGAAACAATGATTTTGGTTCGTTGATTATTGAGAGAAAATATCAATTAAAATATTTAATTGTATATATTAATTTTAACTTATAGAAAATAGTAAGCTTATTTATATTCTCTACTACAGGTCAAATTACATGGTAACTTTATAGTGTACTATTTAAAACATGATTTTTAATACATTGCTACCTTAAAAAGTTTTAAATCTTTTATTCAATAATAGATTTAAAACGTTTTAAATCTTTTATTCAATAATAGAATGAATTTATTTTATCAGATATTATATTGTTATTAGCACCGCGTCTTACTACCCGTTCGGGTTATACGCACTTATGCTAATGTGTAATGATAGGGTGATTGTGAGATGAAATGAAGGACCTACAGTTTAACGTGGAATCCGAACCACGGTGGAGGCCTGGCATTCCTCACATTCACAAGATGTATTGTCAGAGGTGAAGGAAGGGTTTGGTAATCAGATAAATCTTTGCCGGGACCGAGGATTGAACCCCGGCCGCCAGCACAGAAGTCTGACACCTTACCCCTAGACCGCCAGGTCACCTAACTATTATAATAATTATTAACATCGTAGTATTAATTTTAAATTAATAGTGCATTCCATGAATTTATTTATTCAAATATATGTTTAAACTATTTTAAAATAACCCTAAAACCAATCAACTATTGTTGTTTGATTGTATTTTAGAAACTAATCCCACAAAATAATATGACGTACAGATAGCTACGATTATTTGAAGTTGAATCTTTTTTTTTTTCAGTTTTTCATAATATCAGAGTTGACTTTGATTGGCACTAAATTCAAACATCGTTGTCGTCCATTACAGGGACGCCGTAAAAGGAATGTCAAAAATTTGCAAACTTGTGATAAAATATATCTCATCAATGTGGACAGTGAGAACTTCATATAGCTTAACAGTGACCAATATTCAACATGAACAGTAATGACACGGATGATATTTTAAAATGGGTTTAGGCGAAGAAAAATATATAAAATTAAAGTGGAAAAAGTACAAATATATTGATAAACACGTAGGATAAATGTCAAACTTATTCATTTGAGTTTTATAGAGTAATAATAAAGTGTAAAATATAAATAATAATTAGTTATGTTACTATAATTTATCATTACTTTTGACACTTGTCTTTAAATATGAAAGAATATCAATATTTAAAATTGTACTATTCAATCAATTTAGGTTATGCAATAATATGATACGCATTTAATACGAATTGGTTAAATATTGAATGTGGGTATAGTACATAAAATTAACTAATTCTTTCATGACCTTGCACTATCAAAAATTGTACGGAATAATCGAAAATCCACTTGGCCACAAACAAAAATGGAGATTCTAGGCCATTATGCATATAATTACATTTTAAGCCCTTAGTTACTTAATCCTGGTAAGCCACGCTTCATTACAGTATGTAAATATGTTACATAAAGCATAACGGGTGTAATATTCAACCGGATTTAACCAGCAATTTAAAGCACAGTTTAATTTATGACCAGGACTGGTGACGTCATTTGAGTAATAGGCCCTGTGGTGGCACCAATCAAAACAACGATGGTCTTTCCTACTAGAGGGTCCTAGATCGAGTTGTATGTTTTCAATAGGCTAAAGTTTTGGAATGTTTCATGTGCTAGTGTGATACTTTAAAAAAAATATTTTTACACATTTTAATAAGTGTACAAGCTATAGGTGTCTCTTCTAGATTTTACTCGTAAAAAATCATATTATTAGTATAGCTTTGTGCAAATAGATAGCTTGAAATGAACTATAGAATACTGAATATTGATAATATTTCTGAGAAATCAAAATTTAATCTTCCTGAAATTTTATAAATTAATTCTTGAAACATTTAAAATAGTTTATAGTAAACATCTATGCTGTTATTTGAAATACTTATACTTTTAAAAGTAGAGTATTCGTCAGTGGAGGTAAGTGATGTAAGAGTTTGTCTTACAATATGTTTAAAGTTTGTTATATTAATACAACTTGCTATAAAGTTTGAGGTAGTTTTGCTACTTTTTATTGTTAAAAATAATTTGTATACAGACATCTAGTCACGATAAAAAAAAATTGAAATATTTAATTTCCATGAAGATTTTAGTTTCACAGCCATAAATTCTTTGAAATCAAATTCGCAAGTACCTGAACGTAACCAATCCCAACTTTTTTGATTTACTTTTACTTGAATGGATTTGGAATATTTTAACATATTTTTTATTCCTAATTATTTCTGGTGCAATTCAAAGTACAAATTAAGTATCCCCACCCCTATCGAATAATTTATATTATCATTAAAGCTTCTATTAAAAATGTATACACAAATATTGAGTGTCAAATGTTGTCGCCCAACTGAAGATCAAAACAAGATGGGTGCTAAAATTTGAAACAAGTATATTCCCTGAAAATAATAATGAAATTAAAATGAAATTATCTTATGGACGTGGTACATGCCTAAAGCTAAAAATCATTACACTACTTTTTTTTTACTTCTTAACTATAAATTTTGTTTCCAGTTAGATTGGCTAAATGTTAAAAATGTGTCGAGATCAGGGAAAATTCTTGCACTCTTCTGCTGCTATTTTTGAGATGTAATTTAAATTCAGACAGCTGTAAGGAAAAATAATTATACCCTGATTTTCTTACAAAATGTACATTTGGAGCACTTTATGTAAATTATAAAACGAAAACATACATATTTTTGCGGTCAACACTAATAACATGTTACTATTTTAATTATATACTTACGATGTATATAAAAAAAAGATAGCTGAAACTCAAATAACCCGATGTATGAATAAGTGAAAGTATATTTATTAAATTGATTTATTTAGATCTCGGAAATATATACTTGTAATAAAATTGATGTTTATCAACTTTATGTTAATCTAACTTGCTAGTAGAGAATTCTATACGATTTAAAAAAAGTATTCCTTGTAAATACGACTATGGTTTAAAATATCGGCTTCTACGAATATTTATTTCAAAATTTATGAATGTATTATTGATTATCAAATAATTAATTTTAGGACTTATTTTGCAAGATCTGTGTATACATATATATGATTTAAAATATATTATTCAAAACAAATTATTACTTTTTCAGAAACTACGCGTGAATATTAAAGTTTTTGTTAGAATGATTTTATAGACATTTATTAAAAATTTGGCAAAAATAAAATGTCTGCTAATATATATATATTATAAAATTAAAACTTTAAAAATGTATCAAATATCAATTATTATATCATCATCATCATTGAATAGACGAAAATACATCAAATTTATTTAGGTCCCATATCTTATATTTTGGAGAGGTTAGCTAAACTATTTTATTATCATCATTACTAGATTTAACTATTTTCTTAAGCACTGCAAATATTTTTGTTCAGAAAATAAATAAATCTTTGTACATAAAGCAAAGTAGGTACGTTGACATAGAATATATAAAACTGTCGAGAGAAAATGTTCCATGAATAATACAGTTTACCTGGGGCGGCATACTTTTAGACATTGATAAAGGTGAAAAGGTGAGGGGAGGGGTTGTAAGATATTATTTAAAATCAACAAGTGCCAAACCCATTTAAGTGATTCATTCTTCACCCGGTTAGAAACTGCTAAAATATGGGCTTCATCTTCTGTCTTCCACCAATAATTCATCCTGGTTGGCACATTATTGATGAGAGGAATGAGCAGAAGTGAAGGGTGGAGAGATTACTACTAGCAGTTTGAATTTAATAAATAATTAGAGCAACACGAAACTATCAAACTAAAGATAAACTAAACGATAAATGATTATCTTTCTTTGTTCAAATTGGAAAAAGTTTTTCCAGTGGCCGAATGGTATAAGGCATTGTATTTTGTACTTTTGGATAATTTCCCTCTATTATATAATTTAATTATTTGATTTGTTTAAATGGTTTAGTTTCAAGTATGCATTTATCTTATGCATACAATGTGTGCACTTATCGAACAGATTAACCCTGCCCAAATTATGGGAACATTTGTAATCCAATCACAAGTTAATACCGCAAGACGAAAATATGTTTTAAGTCACTTGAAAAATATTCTTGAAAAAATGTATCTCAAATACGATTAATCACGTGGCTGTGTCCCACACATAAAGATACATACCATTCATACAAGCTAGATAATTCTAATCATATCAATTTGAATGGTGTATACTGAAGTTAAGTTGGAAATATTCAACACACTTTCACTAAAGTTCACTAAAATAATTCATACAAGCTAGATAATTCTAATCATATCCATTTGAATGGTGTATACTGAAGTTAAGTTGGAGATAATCAACACACTTTCACTAAAGTTCACTAAAATGAACAAATTTAATAAGGACTTAAATTGTATTTGTAAGGTGTTTAAAAAACATAGGCTTATATTATTGACAAGTATGTATTGGTAGGCCCTTATATTTTAAAGGTTAAATCCCTTTATTTGAAATTCTTATCGAAAATGAATATTTTTTATTCTACATGCAAACACATATACATTATGACTATTATAAGTTTTTATTGAATTTATTTTAGGTATTAAACTTGTGCTTTCTGAACTGACTGACTACATCAGAAAATAATTTATAAACTATCTTAAAATCTATAAGAGATACAAAACAAAGCCCCCAATATTTAATTCATTAATATGAAAGGGTTAACCTTAATTTCACCTATAATAAAATCTTCAGTCTGGTAATCAATTGAACTCAGGACCCTTATCTCAGTAGACCACCACGAAACTGACTGAGCTAATGTTTTTAACAACCCATCCTATAAAGAATTTACTTTTACAATCCAAGCACTTATTGAAATCTTTTTTCGAGTATTTTAACGCTAAGCCATATATTTTGCAAATGTCAATCTTTAAAGATGATAGATGACAGATGAAAAATATATCTACCTTTTTTCAATGATGATTCCAATATCTTATATATTATTTAATAATCCCGTTTCCGGTAATAGGAATTACAAGGAAATGACTGAACAGATGTTGACAAACGACCACTCATTTTAACTGTTAGAAGTCCAGGATGTTGGGTAAAATATTATTTTTTCACGAAAACTCAATTTTCACAAGGAATTGTCAGTTTTTCATTCCTTGTTTACACACCATGGAAACCGTTATTTGCTGCATGGCTGTAAATATATAAATAAAATAAATCTCTTTGCGTAAAAATAATAACTCAATATTTATTTTTTGGTTCGAATACATCACAAATTTATCTTTGGATGAATATTTATCTTTTGATGCTGGTCATAACACATCTAAATTGAGTTTCCTAAATGGGGGAAACATTATATTATTTTTTATTGGAATGTTGTTGTCGTTAATTGGCATTTAAATCAATAATATTTAGCATAATTTAAAAAAACAATTTGAATTGTTAGATTCATGAAAACATTTGTATAGTTATGGTTCATGCATAATATTTATTTATTTATATTTAGCACCGCGTCTTACTACCCGTTCGGGTTATACGCTTTTCATGCATAATAAAATTATATTTAAATATGTTTTGGTATGTCTTATAAGTTCAAAATTGTTAAAACAATCTTGAATAATGTTTAAAAATATAGCAATTTCAACTATTTAAGTATGAGTTTTGGTGATAATTTTTTCAGATAATGGGTTTATATGTTTATGTTCATTTTTATATTCAAATAATGGGTGTTTATGTTTTTGTAGCAAATAGTAACCAATTACGATACATTAATTAAGCTACATTGTCATTTTGACAATTAGTTTTGAGGATATAATTTTTTAAATTAGGGTTTTGTGCTCCCCATATATCTTTACACATTCTTACAAATGCATTTAGTCCAGTTATGTTTCCAAGTTAATAATTAATGTTGAGGGAATGCTATACCAAAGTACCGCAATGTTTGAATACCACATCTATATTTTCATATTTTCCCTCTCTATCAGACTATCACGCTCTCACAGATTCTCTCATATTCTCTCCTCTCTTTCTCTCTCCCTCTCATACACTCACTCACTCACTCACTCACTCACTCGATGAAACTCTTTCTATAATATAATATTTTCTCATTCTCTCTCTCCCAATTCATCCCTCTCTTTCACACACTCTCTACCATTACATACATTCTTAATCACATAATTTCTCTTACATTATCTTTATTATACTCTCTCTCTCTCTTAAGCTCTGACTCAAACGCTCTCTCACAAATGCACGCTCTCTCTCTCAATCTCCCTTTATCTAACTCTCCCTCTCATACACTCACTCACTCACTCACTCACTCACTCGATGAAACTCTTTATATAATATAATATTTTCCCATTCTCTCTCTCCCAATTCATCCCTCTCTTTCACACAATCTCTACCATTACATACATTCTTTATCACATAATTTCTCTTACATTATCTTTATTATACTCTCTCTCTCTCTTAAGCTCTGACTCAAACGTTCTCTCACAAATGCGCGCTCTCTCTCAATCTCCCTTTATCTAAAACTCTCAATCTCACTCTCTCTATTATCTCAAACTCACTCTTTCCCAAACCCACTCCCCTTTAAGCTCTCTTTTGTCTCAAACTCACTCTCTTAATTTATATCTCTAACTCTTTCTCTAACTTTCTTTCAATAAACTAATCTCTCACTCTCTAACATTCTCTGTATAGCTCTCTCTCTAACACGCCTAAAATTGTTTTCTCTCTTCCACACAACATATTTCCTAAAATTTTGCACTCTATTTCTCTCTCTCTCTTTCTCTCTCACACACACAAACACTTTATCATGCATTCTCAATTACATATTCTCTTTCTCCCTCCCACACACTCTTTCACTTTTCTCCCACACTATTTACCTCTCAAACACACACAATATTTTCCTCTTCTCACT
The DNA here is from genome assembly GCA_902141375.1 of Timema poppense. NCBI lineage: Eukaryota > Metazoa > Arthropoda > Insecta > Phasmatodea > Timematidae > Timema > Timema poppense. Next base: position 91,508 of record CABFOV010002153.1, read on the forward strand.
GTATTTCACTCTCTAACACATAAACATACTTTCACTATCACTCGTTAACACTCACGCGATCTCTTTTAAGTGCTCATTTTCAGTCTCTTACACTCACCTTTTCACACATCCACACACTTACAAAATCACATGCTCAAACACTTACACTCTCATTTTCACTTACACATTTTATCACTCTCTCTATCATATATCTTAATATATATTATTTGATAGTCCCGTTCCCAGTAATAGAAATGACTCAACAGATTTTGAAAAAAGAACATGCATTTTAAGGATTATGGATTCAGGATACTGGTAAAATTAGTGACTGAAAACTCAAATCCAACTTTTCTAGCAACTTTTCCATATTTTCCTTTTGTGTGGGCAGTGGTTCTATATGTAATATCATACTTTGTTTATATTACCATGGAAACCATGATTTATGTATAGCTGTAAATTGGTAAATAAAATATTTGCCTTTGTTTAAAAAATATATCAGCTCATTTATTACTTGGATGGTTTGGGCAACGAATATATAGAAATATGGGAGAATGGTCATTTTAAAGTTCTCATCAGAGCGTGAAGGGGGAAAATATAAGTTTTAATTAAAATTACACACCAAAAACTAAATATCCAAATAAATTTTATGGACTTTGACGAGTAAACTTTTAACAAAAAAGTGAGTGAGGCTTTATTATATAGATCCTTTCCCCATAAAAATTTAAAATACGTTCTAGTGCAATCATTTTCAAACATCGATTCAACGACCCGCTAGTTTGTTTATAAAGCCTATTATGAAAACGATACGATTAAAAGTAAAATATTTTTA